>BGPR01005597.1:79295-91501 GCA_013235015.1 Araneus ventricosus | reverse complement strand
TCGATATGCTTCGTTCAGTTGCAGTATCCTCATAATTATCGATATATAAATATTGTATGGAAACAAATTGTATTTAATTATTTTATGCATAAGCGAAAGAGGAATTGTCAGATTATCAGCCAAAGAAGCAGAGGAGCAAATCAGTAAAGTCAAAAGTTATTAATTCTTGGGGTTTTAATATTACCTTCGTTAAAAGTAACATCAGCCTTACACTGAAAAAAAAGAAAAGTAGCGTCTATTAAAAGGAAATCTGACAAGTGAAAAAGAAAATGCTAGTAATAAATTATTATTATTGGAAAACGATAAGCTCATCATTTCGAGAAGAACAAATATGGTTTTTATAAAAAAATTGGAAAACAAAAATAAAATAAAAGTTTCCTAATCCAGACAGGAAAATAAAATAAAATCCAATAATTGAAATTTCAAGGAAAATTAACTTCTTCTTATTAAGAAAAAGGTATTAAGTTTAATTAGTTTAAAAGTAAATTTTAGAAAAAAAGGAAAGAAAATTAAGCCAAGTTAAGTGGAAGGAGAAGCCCATATATAGAAATATTTCCAGCATTTTAATCTTGCTAAAAATATATAACAGAAAATTGAAAGCGAAATTCCTTATCTTTCTTTTTATTAAATATTTACACGCAACACGTCAGGAAAGTTTGGACTTTTTAAGGCATCGTTTATTGTCTTATGAATTACGTTTTCATATCTAGAGGGTTAACTGTAATTTTCATTTTATTCTTTATCTGTATTAACTGCAACTGTGTTAACCATATTAATTTTTTTATTTTATCATTTAATTCATTTAATTTTTTTTCAACTATTGATTATTTTTTCAATTATTTCTTCAAAATTCTACTTCAAAGCAGATATTTATTTTTATGAAGGGTTCTCACGTCGTTTTCCTCGCATGCTTGTTGAATATGGCGTCTTTGGGTTCAGCTTCGTTGAGTAGAAAATAATTGTATTTTGAAAAATACCTCTCTCCTTTCTCATATATGGTCCAAAATATCATACATATATACATTTTTTGCTTTGAAACTACATGCCAATTTCTCTAATTCTTTGCAGTTTTAAGTTATTATGTTCACTTGAGCACGAACAGACAATTTTCAATTAGACGGATTAGCTTAAAATTTGCTAAAAATCTATAATTAATAATATAACAAATAACAAATTTCACCAATCTATTTTTTTCTTTCGTTGAGTTACTAAGCTGGCATTCATGTGAACAAACGGGCGATACAAACGACTTCTTGAATCAGAGCAAACTTAGTACAGAGTTTAAAATTTGAATATAATAAAGTTTCCTAATTACCATATTTTATCATTGTATATTTCGTAGGAGGGAAAATAAAAAATACAGAGGTTCTATTAAATTATAATTATTATTATGCACTTTACTCAACTAATATTAACAAATGCATCAGATTATTTCCTATTTTAGCTAATGAAACTGAATAATTTCTAAATCGTTATTCTTTTTTAATTTATACATCTTTTACTTCAATGTTTAATTTGAATGACCGTACGTTGTTGAAAGTAGTAAATGCAGTTTCAAATTCCATATATAAATTTTCTCTTAAGTTGAAGGAAGCATACTCTGAAGTGGTACAAAATGTTATCTCCTTTTGCTCTTGCTGTGGCATATGTAGCAATAGGTTGGAAAGAACGAAAGATGACATATCTCAACAAATAAGTTGCACATTGCAATGCTTTGCGCCCTGGGATTCTTTTGGCTCTCCTGCAAAGCGTTGAAATTGTTAATAAGATAGTTTACCACGTTGTTTAAATGCTTAACCTTGGCTCTAATCGCCTCAACGCACCTTCGACACAGGTCCAGTTCAGGCGTTTCCGGCGACTGGGTGAATTTTATGGGATAATCTTAGTTCTTTTCTTTGTCGACAATTGATCGCGCAACCGAGGGTGTCGTCCTGCTGGAATTTCTGTAGAGAAAGGGAGAATTTCATTCAGATTTCATGAATGAAAATTTACTCCAGTTTTTGAGGCACTTGAATCCTCACTATAGCCGTGTTGAAATACTTAAAGATTGTGGGACGTATTTAACCTTCGTATTTACTATGGTTTGAAGCCAAAAAAGTGTGTTTTTGTAATGGCTGCCTTTTTCATTTCCATCCTTTAATATTTCGCTAAAGGGTTTTTACATTACAAAAAATCATAAAAAATGAAATAATATTTGTTTCTTTATTCTCCCTTTAACCTTTTCACGTTCATTTATTTCGCAGTGAAACCACAGATTGAGCATTTTTTACTTTGCATGGGCTAAACGTAGGGTAATTTTTCTTTCATATAATAGCCAGATATATAGGTCAACTTATATAAAAATTCCAGTTCAATACCGGTAGTATTCACAAAGATATCGGCATTGTAAGATGTAAATTGCTTTTGATCTCTAATAGAAAACAAAATGATGAGTGTTCTTGCACAAATTGATGTTTGTTTAAGATTTAATTTTCGAAAATAATATTGAAATTTATGAAGGTTGAATATCCTGAATACTCATACATACTTATAAATTAACCCTCTAAGTGATTAGCTATTTTGATCTAATAGCTTTAAAGTCTTAGAAAGTTGCTTTTAAGTGAATAAGTGGATATTTATTGAGTTAAAAGATCTTTGAAATCTTAGATATTTTATCTTTGTGTTATGACATGTAACTTGAGATTATCTGCTTTTGAATTCAGCATAGAAACGGAAAAATTCGACTAAAACGCTCAGAGGATTAAATGCAGAATTTAAATTGCATTTCGATGTTAACTTAGTCGGAGGAAAAATAGCCGTTACTGGTCACTGATTTCACGTAAGAACCACAGATTTCTTGAAAATAAAAAACCATTTTTTCTTTTTTACATTTTATGATCAATACATGTCTAATACTCATTTTAATACATTTGCTTAATTTCAGAAACGAAACATGATGAATTTCAAATGTTAAAAAAGGGTTCAGAAAGACCTTTTGACATTTGTGTCTTTATCTCCCAAATCAGCAAACATGAATAATTTAGCTGAGTTTGAAAATAAAATTAACGCAAGCCTCGGTTTCAGAAGCTTTATTTTTCCGAGATTTCTTGTTCCTTTAATAAAAACTTCTTTCTTAATATTAATTAAAACCTATGAGATTTCCAAAATGCCATCCGTATTCCATTATGTCTGTAGAATCAATTAAATCTAATTACTTGTAACATCATTAAATTAATTTGGTAAGAATGAAAAGGATATTAATTAAATAGCGTTTACACAAGAAGAATGAAGAATCCTTCAGGAACCTCATTTAATTAAGAAAGTTTTATTTAAATTTATCTCAATTGTTAAACTTTATTACATTAATCATTCATTATTTCTTTATGCGTTAATTCAACCTCGAATATCTAGTAATGAGATGATTTCATTGCCGCTTTTTGATTTTAGATCTTGAAATGACTGTTTTCTTTTTTAATTATTGAGATCTTCAGCATGTTTGAAAATTAAATTTTGTTCTCTATTGAAATAAAAACTGTAACGTTGCAGTTTTAATTTATTTTAATTAAAGTGGTTTATTATTTAAAGAATTATTAATTAATGTATTTTCTTATCATGGGCAGCTTTTTAAACAATCAATAGCTTTCAATTGATGTTGAATTTTCAAGGAAATGCGACCTAATTTTTTTGTATAAAAAGTGTGAGCTTTGATTTTTAAAGGTCTGTGGATTACTAATTACTTATTATAATAAGTAATTAGTAATAAAATCTAAATTAGTATATAAATCCAAAGTGAAGGAATATTTATTATTGTTTTTTGCCTTTGAAATTTCTATAATAACAAAAAAATCTCTGCTGCAAGGTTTCGTAGTTTTCTTAAAATAATACAGTACACTTCGCCGAAGGACAGCTATGGACAAACTATAAAAGAGGAAGATTGTAATCTCATTTATTAGATATTCCTTCACTATTTCTGTAATAACAAACAAATCTCGGCAGCAAGGTTTAATAGTTGTCTTAAAATAATACTTTACACTTCGCAGAAGGACAGCTATGAGCAAACTATGAAAGAGGAAGACTGCAATCTCATTTATTATATATTCCTTCAATATTTCTGTAAAAACAAAAAAATATCGGCTTCAAGGTTTAATAGTTGTCTTAAAATAATACTTTATACTTCGAAGAAGGACAGCTATGAGCAAACTATGAAAGAGGAAGATTGTAATCTCATTTACAAGATGGTCCTTCAACGTTTCTACAATAATAAAAAAATCTCTGCAGCAAGGCTTCATAGTTTTTTTTAAAAAATACTACATTACACTTCACAGAAGGACAGTTATGAGCAAACTATAAAAGAGGAAGACTGCAATCTCATTTACTAGATATTCCTTCTATACTTCTATAATAACAAAAAAAAATCTCTGCAGCAAGTCTTAATAGTTGTCTTAAAATAATGCTTTATACTTCGCAGAAGGACAGCTATGAGCAAAATATGAAAGACGAAGACTGCAATCTCATTTACCAGATATTCCTTCAACGTTTCTGCAATAACAAAAAAATCTCTGCAGCAAGGCTTCATAGTTTTTTAAAAATAATACATTGCACTTCTCAGAAGGACAACTATTATGACAATCCCGAAGAGAGCAAATTATGAAATTTGAAGACTGCAACCTTATTTACAAGATAGGCCTTCAACATTTCTATTAAAACAACCAAAAAAATCTCGGCAGCAAGGTTTGATAGTTGTCTTAAAATCATACTTTACATTTCGCAGATGGACAACTATGAAAGAGGAATATTGCAATCTCATTTACATGATAGGCATGTAGAATAGTCGCAGGTAGACACTAGTTGCGGATAATAACTGGATTTTTCTGATGCACGTTCAGAAGTTTGGAAAATCGCACTCGCTTCCAAAGTGCTAATTTATTTGCTCAGTTTAATTCATTTATGGCTCAAATAATATAATATAGGTTGAGGTTCTACATTTTACGAGACATAATCTGGTTCGTAATTATTAATTCGGTTCGGAATAATTGCATTAACTGGATTAACGAATCATAAGTTTTTGATTTTAATTGGAGTTTCTATGACTGTTCCATTTGCGTAAAGCTTTAAAATAAATTTTCCTTCATTTTTACCTTTTAAGTTTTGTCATTATTTTTCTTATAAGCATGAAAATAAGTAAGGAGATTAGGGAGACAAATCTGCAGGAAATGTGACTCATCATTAATACTAGAATAGTCTGATAAAACTTTCTGAAATGAATTTTATTTTAATAAAAGAAATGAAAATATTCTAGGGAATACAAAACGAAATCGCAAAATATGGCTGTGTATGAAAAAGGTCATGCTTGAATTTATAATTTATTTGATATTGCATATTAGAGCATAAGAATTCCAGTTAAAAGATAAACAGGCCAGATTACACACGAAGCCTAAGAAGAAAATAAAAAATAATTACATTTGTTTTAACTCCATTCTACAATAAAATGATATGAACAAATATTAACGATTCTTAAATAGAGATAAAATACACTATATGCCCCAAAGTATCCGGACACTTGCAGATTTTCACATTTTTTAGAATTTCTCCGGAATGGTTTAACCGACTGCCTTTAAACTTCGGATATGTAAAGAATAAGCAATAACTCACATTTTACATTGAAGAGTCGGTCCTGTGGGCAATTAGGGGACCGTCTACAGACTGATGAAGACAAAAAGGTTTTTGGCTCACCCCGCTTCACAGAATACGGATAACAAGATGAAACTTTCAGAAATGATAATGATTAATGAGAATAATATTTACAGGAATTTTCGTAAACTCAGCAAAAATATTTGTGAAGATATAAAGGTTTTCTTAAAAAATCTCAAATTTTCCCTTTTGCTTATAACATGCAGAGTGTTCTGTTATAGTATACGAAACTTACAGAAAAGATGTCAATATGTTAGAGAAGCATTTGTGTAAAACTTTCGAAATGAATTGTTGAATATTACAGGAATTATGAGCATTTTTAGTCAATAATGCTTTACTGCGCATGATCGGAACATAGTGTAATTTATCTTTCGCAATTTTAAATCCAGATATATGGGGCAATTTATAGAAAAAAAATCAGTTCAATATCATTAGTATTGAGAAAGATATCGGCATTACAACGAGCAGAATTTTAAACCCTGTCGAAGAGAAGCTAAAAGAAGAGGGGTTGTACACAAATTGATATTTTTTAAACTTATATCTTTAAATAGTTATATTGAATTGTATAGTGGTTAGAATTTGCTGAATACCCATGAACACATCTAATATTCGTAACGAATAAAAAATATATATGTAGAATTATTAAAATATTTTAAGAAATTAATTAGATAAAAAATCGTTTCGCTATACAATACATATATTTAAAAATATCGTTTGGTGGTAAAATAGTATTATGTAACTTGTTAATAATCATGTATATAATATAATTACAGAAATAAAATTTTGTTATTTATAGTGCCTAATTAGCTGAAATTTAAGTTATGCACGTAATTGATGTGTTCATCGGTGTGCAGCAAATTCTAACCGCTTTACAGTTCAATATAACTATTTAAAGTTAGAAGTTTGAATATATCAATTTGAGTACTACCCCTCATCTTTTAGCTTCTCTTCGACAGGAGCTAAAATTCTGCTCGTTGTAATGCCGATATCTTTCTGAATACTGATGATATTGAACTGACTTTTTTTATATAAATTGCCCTATATATCTGGCTTTAAAGTTGTGAAAGAACAAATTACACTGTTTCGGGCATGCGCAGTAAAACATTATTTACCAAAAATGCTTATAATTCCTGCAATATTCAACAATTATTTTCCAAATTTTTCCAAAATGCTTCTCTAAAATATTTTCATCTTTTCTGTAAGTTTCGTATAATATAACAGAAAACTCTGCATGTTATAAGCAAAAAACAGGTTATAAAAACAGGTACGAAAATTTGAGATTTGTTAAGAAAACCTTTATATCTTCCCAAATATTTGTGCTGAGTTTACAACAATTCCTGTAAATATTATGCACATTAAACATTACCATTTCTGAAAGTTTCATCTTGTTAGCAGTATTCTGTAAAGCGGGGTGGGCCAAAACCTTTCCGTCTTCATCAGTTTGTAGACGGTCCCCTAATTGCTCTCAGAACCGAATCGTCAATGTAAAATGTGAGTTATTATCTATTCTTTACATGTCCGAAGTTTAAAGATAGTCAATTAAACCTTTTCGGAGAAATTCTAAAAAATGTGAAAATCTGTAAGTGTCCGTATACTTTTGGGCATATAGTGTACGAAACATCTTATTTGAGAAATTGATAAGCTTCTTCTTATTATTACAATCAATGGCAGTTTTGGTGGAGCCTTAACCGACTTGAATTTTCATGGGAAAGAAATATAATCATTTATAAGCAGATCTTCACCTTTCTACGCCACAGCGGAAATAGCTCTCTCTGGTAAATTTTATGAGCAACATGATAATTTGTATCCCTATCAGCAAAAGATGCCCTACAATATTCATTCAATATTCTGCAGCATTCAGAATATGTTGGTGTCATCGTGGATATGTCATAAAATATATTGTGCTATTAGGGATATCATCTTAACAAAATTATAAGCTGAATTATTTTTTCTACAAAAATACATTTTTAATCCATTGGTTTTCACTGCAGAATAAAATATACCTCCATATGTTGTATTAACCTCAAATGGCCGGTGTTGCCTTTAAGCAACATACCCAGTTTTTTCTCTTAAAATCTTGAGGATAAGACTGAAGCTCTGTTATTGCCAATACGATGCGTATTGAAACTTTTATTAAATCAATTTGCAACCTATAGATGGGAGCCTGAGTGCCGATAAAAAAATATAAATGAATTGATGTTTTTCACTTGATGCTGCATCTTCTTTTGCTTTGTTAATATGCTACAGAATACCGTATTTTATTCTACATTGTTGACGAAATTCCTTATCCATATTATTAGTTATTAAATTCCACCCGTGTTTAATATTATAGTATTTTATCAAGAAATTTTCTTCTGAAATAAAGCCCGGTGTTGTCAGTTGGAAAAACTTGTTTTCCATACATGACACAAATTAGTATTTTTGGAACGTTTTTCCCGTGTTTTATTCAAGCCCAAAAAATGTAATCAATTTTTTAAAAATCGGGCATTTAATTGTTGAAAAAATCACAGTTAAATCGCAAAGGAAGAAAATAAATCTACAGAAACTATGATAAAATCTCCATGTGATAATTTTCAAAGGCACTTGTATTTCTGTAAAAGAAATTTTAGATAGTAAGATTGTTTTATTCAAAAATTATCACATTTTGCCTGATTTGGTTGCTTCAATGCGTATCCAAAATTAACAATTTTATCATCACAGAATACTAAATAGGATGCAAAATCAATTAACAGTGAGTGATTCTCTCTAATGCTGTCACTTGAGATTGTGGATTATGGTAATTGCTTTTATTCGGTGTGGAAACACTCAAACAGATCCTGTTTGAACACTGCAATCGATACGCTACTATCGGATTAACATAGGGGCATGCTGGCAAACCGTGTTTGAGATAAGTGACTGCCGATCGATCTGCCAGCTGATCCCAGTGGTAAAGAGCTTAGAAATGTTTAAAAACCATGAAATAGTCTTCTTGACCGTGTAAGAGACATCGCTGAATTCAAGTGAATAATAAGTTACCTTTCAAGAAATATAAATTTATTTTCGATATATTTATCAAAACATAATTAGGCAACATATATACTATTTTGGAAGGAAGTAAAACATGCTATTTTTCAAATTCTGGAATCAAACATATAATTCTAAGGATTATTGTTTATTACAGAATCAGATTTTGAAAATAAGAAATCCTTCATGAATAATTGCTCTCTTGTACAAGAATAACGATCTATATTGTATTATTTATGTTGCTATTTCATTAAATCTGTTCAATCCATTTAGACAGTAAGACTTATTATAAACTAGCCGCCTTCGGCGACCAGAATTTTCGCCGAGAATATGATTTCAATTGAATATTGTATCATTTTATATCCATGGCCGCCTTCCGGTCCGTGTTATGGCCTTACACGCTTCCGGGTAGGATGGGTCGGAGGATGTTAAATAAATAAAATAATTTTAAACTCCAGATTGTGGTAGGTATTCTCCCATGTTATTTTAGTGGACTTGCACCTGTTCTGTTCAATGTCTACATAAATGTCCCTAATGGAGTCAAATAACTGTGTCCGTATCATGTAACACTAATTGCACGTTGCTGGCGCCATTTTCAATTTCTTATTTCTTTTGCAAAATATGCATTAGATTTCAACATTAAAATTTTGCAGCCCATTAGCTGAATTAAAACACTCTGAAAAAAAGAATGAAAACTTAACAACCATAATCATTCAGCTTATTGGATATATTTCTTAATATAACTAATATCTCAGAGAACTTGGTTCTCAAATTCCATAAAAATTTTGATTGAATTAAATATAAAAGCGAAATGTATTAAGATATAACCTCCTCTTCCAACAATGAAAGAGAAACACGCAATTAAATATTTGTTTAAACTATAATAAACGGTTTGAGTTGCGTTAGAACAATGAAAAGTATTGTTGTAAATTATGCCAAAACATTTTTAAAAAATTTATTAAAATTAGAGAACAAAATAATTGCTACCATTGAAAAGTCAATTGCTGCACTTTCAGATGGTGTAAAAATGATTTTTGTGCTGTAATCTGTTCGGAAGTTATTAAGCAAAAACGCCAAAATGTTGCTTAGTTTTTAATTAATTAAAATTTTTAAAAAAGGCTCCGAGGTGCACATTCCCACCCTCCAAAGTATGTTTGTGCCAAATTTCCTTGCTCTAGGTCCAGCCGTCTGCCCTGTAGAGCGCCAACACACTGACACACACATTCTCCTTTATCATTACTAGAGATAAACATAAAGAAATCGTATTAGGAAAAGAAAGACACAGCATATCAAGATATGACCATCGCACACAGCAACAATATGATCGGTTGCGCTTTCCAGGCCGAGTGCGCTGGAAGAAGCGGGAAGAGCGTATTTACTCATTTATTTGTGCGCTTGTAAAATAGTTCGCCTGCTACAATTCAATAACTGATGATACAGGGTGTTTAGAAAGGTTGTTCACAAACATTAACGGTAGGTCAGGCATATAGAAACAAGGTAAATTTTATAATAGAACATGAGGTCGGAAACGCATAGGAGATCCGCTAAGAGGGATTATTTGTCAATGAATTAAGTAAAGGAAAAGAATATATCTACTAATAATAACGGAGAATGTGTGTGTGTGCGTGCATGTGTGTTGGTCCTCCACAGGGCAGACCGCGGGTTTAAGAGCTACGAAGTTGGCACAAACATACT
Source organism: Araneus ventricosus (assembly GCA_013235015.1). Classification (NCBI taxonomy): domain Eukaryota; kingdom Metazoa; phylum Arthropoda; class Arachnida; order Araneae; family Araneidae; genus Araneus; species Araneus ventricosus. The sequence goes on along the minus strand of BGPR01005597.1, from coordinate 81,133 downwards.
TTGGAGGGTTAAAATGTGCACCTCGGAGAAATTTTAATTAAAACTTTGATTAATTAAAACTTAAGCAAAATTTTGTCGTTTTTCCTTAATAACCTCAGAAAATATTATAGCACAAAAATTATTTTTACTCCATCTGAAAGTTTAAAAAAGAATTATCTTTTCATTAATATCTATAAAGTTGTCGCCCGATTTTTTCTCTAATTTTAATAAATTATCAAACATTTTTTGGCATGCAGAATCTACAAAACTTTTAATTGTTGCAACGCATTTCAAACCGTTTTCATCGTTTAAAAAATATTTAATTGAGTGTTCAACTTCCATTGATGAAACTTAGAAAATATCTTACTGAATTGTACTTTCTTCTTATATTTGATGAATTTTTCTGTAAAGGCTGTAAAGGAAGTCCTCAAGATAGTAAGTTTATAATGAAATAATCCAGTAAAATGGAAGATAATATTTGCTATGTTTTAATTCTTTCTATCGGCGTTTCCTATGTCAATTAGCATGATACTGGACGTAAAATGTGCCTTACCAATTTAATGTTGAAATCAAATGCGCATTTTACATTAATATAGACAAGAAACTGTACAAGAGCAAGGCTACCAAAAGAAGGTGGGTTAAATGCCTATAGAAATTTGAAGTTTAAAACTACTTTGTTAAGGGAACCATGAATATAAAATTATGCATAAGAGATTGAGTTGAAATTTTATTTCCGGAGATCAAGCTTGTCACGGAAAGCGGTTAGTACCAAATAAAATATACATAACAAATTTAATGGAAAACAAATTTGCATTATCACAACCCAGTTAATTTGAAAACTAACAAGCGAAACGTTCATTTCTTCAAACAGCTCGGCTTTTGAATACTTATTTTAAATACTCCAAATGTTTCTTGTTGATACGACGCTCTACTTGCCATTACGGTATCTGCCATGCTGCGTATATTTTATATTGTTGTTCTTCACGAAATTGTGTTGTTGTGCTTTTGTACATTTGTATTTAATTCAATCTGAGTTGAACATTTATCTTGTGAATCCTTTTCTCTTTCGTTGTTCACTGGCAAAGAGCCACCGGTAACGGACCCACTTTGTTCTTCCTACCCCATGTTGCATTGCAAAAATAACTTGTTTCGGTATTAATGAACCTGATGTCTTAACCCTTTCGACACGACTTTACCATGATTAAAATTTAAATATGAAGAATAGTATAATTTAATGTCGACATACAAAAACTACGAGTATAAAGTTTTTCACTTTTCCTGTTTCCTGGAAATCTCCTGTAACAATATGTCCCAATTATATTGTCGACTTTGACTATTCCATCAAAAAATTTGTAAAACTCTCTTTCCTGCTATAAGATTAGCATGTAAGGGTAACAACTTTACAGCTTCGCAACAATAATTTTGTTACGTTCGCCATTTGCAATCTAAAAGCGTTTCCAAGTTTCTTTAATCATAATTTAATTCCCGAATTCCTTAAGAACACTGTAAACTTAAAAACACAAGTAAAAGTGGGATTTATTTACGAAATCGCCAGGACGACATGCCCATTAGGACCGAAATGGTTAATGTTTGTACACGACCTTTCTGATTATCTGGATATTTTTGTTCGGTCACATGAAAAGGAAAGTTTCTGGAAGATAATGTAACACAGAGTAGAGATAACTTAGTTCAATTTTGCTCTATAAATAAATCTTAGGATCACTCTGTAAATAAAGCTTAATAAACTAACTTTCTGAAAACCCGGATTTATTTATTTGGTCACATGATAGGAAACGTTTCTGGAAGATAATGTAACAGAGAGTAGAGATGAGTTAGTTCAATTTTGCTCTATAAATAAA
>BGPR01005597.1:38029-79285 GCA_013235015.1 Araneus ventricosus | reverse complement strand
AGATGAGTTAGTTCAATTTTGCTCTATAAATAAATCTTAGCTTCACTATATAAGTAGAGCTTAATAAGCGAGCTTCCTGAAAACCGGGATTTATTTATTTGGTCACATGATAGGAAACGTTCCTGGAAGATAATGTAACAGAGAGTAGAGATATGTTAGTTCAATGTTCTCGCATCCCATTTTGAAACCACTTTTATTTCAATATTGCTAGGTGACCATCTTTCTCAACAGCGTCAGAGAAATTCTTTCAGATGAAACACTAAAAAACCTCGAAAAAATTTAAATTGAGACGTAGTCTGAAATATTTCATGCATTACTGTATTCAGTACGGATGAAGTATTGTATGCATGCATAAAATTATCAGAAAATTCTTTTCAAGTTAAGCGCAAACCCTTCAGAAGCCCTGAAACAGTAGGTTTTGTCTTACATTACTACATAAATAATTCGTACTGCATTTATTCAATATCCTTGCTAAGCTCACACATTAAATGCAAGCATGAAACAATTAGTACCTACGAAAACTAATAATGTTTTTCACATTTATTAAGGAAATACGATCCATTGAACACTGAATAATTAAAATTCTTCACGAAATTATCTGATAAATAAGTATCATAAAGTTAAATTATTTCTGATCCAGCCGCGGGCAATTTAAATTTATCACGTAGCAATAACAACATCCTTCATCAAATGTTTTACGGCTCAGACTTGAAGAAGCGTGTTTCATCTTCAAGCTCTTAGTACTTTGCCTGTAGTACTTAAACAGATTGAGTTTGGCGAGACTATCTTGTCTAGCCTTAATCACTTTCTCTTACAACGAGCAGCCACTGAGTATATGTTTACTTGATTAAAAACTGAGATCCTCTTTATAACGCGGTCGCGCGTGTCATGGATCGTTCATTAGGGGATGGGAAAGAATATCTATCAGATTTGGTTTTTGGATTAATACTTGAAGTATTCATTTGGTGAAGATTCATAAATTGCACTTTTACTCTTGACACATCGCTAATGCTCTGAGTACTAATTTTCTATTAGAGTTATTCAAGCATTAATCTTGCTTTTAAATTCTCTTCCACCCTCTTATTAATTCTATACGATATGTGTCTGTAAGTACCTGTCTCTTTACTTGGTATGTTGAGTGGATTGCCAAAGTTTAAGTATACTCAAATTTTCCAATCTCATTGTAGAGTGAATTTTTATTTGAAGTTCATAATTAATAGAGTCATTTAATATTCGACTGAAATAAGAGGTTGTATTCTGCATTTTAGAACCCGTCTATTTCATTTGTATTTCAATGAAAACATAAGATTGTAAAAGTATATTTTATTATTTAAGAATATCTCTACATAAAGCAATGTTTCTTATATCTTATGCCTATATTTTTACACATTGTGCCCTCTATAGTCTTGCCCATCATAATTGTCCTCCAGCTGGTCTGATGAGGATGTTTGAAGCTGAGTTGTAAGTTGAGATGCCGTTCTCGTCATCTGATCGCTGTTCAAAAATAATAGATCTGGCCCAAAATAAACCTCGTGCTGCTTCAAAACGGGACATTAATATAATTAAATTAACATAACCTCCCTCCATTAACATTAAGAGTCATCATATTAATCATATTAATCATAATATTTATCATAACATTAAGAGACCATCTGGTGTGATTCAACCATACTATTCCACATATATACACATTAATAAACAAAAAATTCTTTTGTAGTCAACTACACATAGTATAGGCAAATTGAGATTGGATACAGAAATAATTATTATAAAGTTAATTCCGTCTAAAATAGGTTCTTAATGTCCCCCTGTACTTCCCCAGAAAAATCCCAAAAAATATTGATTGGGCAACATCTTTAAATTTTGAGTAAATGTCCTCCATCTTAGATTTTACCCAAAACGCCATATCTCAGCAAAGGACTGTCATAGGGAGGTGCAGTTGAGGTCAAACGTTTATGTTTTGAAAGAAGAACACATTATTGCAATAAAAAGTCTAAAATAGAGAGTTGATATAATTTTATTAACATAAAATAGGCTTAAAAACATATAAAATCAGCATTTTTTCAAAAAAGAATGAATTTGCTTCGAAAATTATAACTTGATGGAATTGATTAAAAATTTAAAATTAAATCGCATAAATAAACAAGTATTGTTTAATATGTCTGAAAGATTTGTATCTTTAATCAAAGTCTTCTTTGTTTTGGGTAATCTTCTCTTGTTGAGGCGTTGGCACGTGTGACTTCGACATGATCCACTGTATCGCAGATGGTCTGATTTAGTGTAATATATATGCCCGGTTGTAATGAGATGAACTAGTATGCGTTGGACGGAGTAGAGATATATGCTTCAGTCGCTTATTCTTTCCGCTCTCATGAAGTTATGCATTACAAAAACTTGCTTGGAATACTGCAGCCATAATTTTTCTGTACGGATTATTTCTTTTAGTGTCTTCATGGCGCTTTATACAACATTCAGTAAGGGTTTGACTTCTGATAGAAGAGATTATTCGGAGGAAGACAAGTTTATCAGCTCTTTGTGAATTTCCCTGAGAGTTCCTATTAAATAACCAAATTAACCGACAGATAAAATCAGAAACGATTAAATATCCGTCTTTCTCACAATACTCCAAATTGAAATGAGCGATTGCTGCTTGAGAAAGCGAATTATCTCGTAATGCTCTTGCATAAGTATGTCCATTAGCCATGTGGGCAACAGCGTTCTTAGCATGTACCTCATACCACATTTCTTTGAGGCCACTGCTATCCATGAGTTTGCCCACCGCTCACGTGTAACTCATAAGCAGATGAAATCCACTTAATATTACTATTACATTGGACAATTCAAAAATTACATCCCCTTGAGAGACTATGTCAATAGCTTTAATGAAAAGCGACAGATAAAATGTCACAATACACGTTTGTTGCCACTTGCTGCATTCTTCAGCCTCAACACAAAGACAAGTGTTAATTGAGGTGGGGTTAGAAGGTTGAAGATTGACAGCGGGGAAGGGATCACTGTTGACTTATCGTAAAATCTTTTTCCTGCCGCAATCTCCATGAAACCTCACCATCCCTTATGAGGTTCTTCAGATGACTTGGGACCAACTATCCAAATCCGGTGGGTTATCGTTCCTATTTTGGCATCCATCGGTCGCAATTTCAGAGAAAATTCAACTACCATTACCAGACAATTCTATCCATGGTTCTTGGGCCAATTGTGAGTATAAATTGGGATGAATCCAAACTTTCCAACAACCTTCACCGCTGTTATAATTTTCGGTCATGGACTACAAGAACTCGTCTGAACAGCTGAAGAAGGCGCCCCCCACTGCACTCTTCCAATCACACGAAAACTCTTATGTACATCCACAGTTGTGTGTAAGTGTTGTAATCTGCATTGTCGAAGACAAACTGAACATATCCATTATCCTGAACTTCACTTGAAGTGTTCATTGTCACGAAAGTTTCAAACTGACAGATCTCGCTGTAGGAAATTAACTAGCTTCAAGTATTCAGCATGTTAATTTGATGTCTTGAACGGAAACTTCTAAGAAAAAACCCTCCAACTTGCACAGCTGAAACGAATGACCGTGGAGGCACCGAAGAAATGATAGAGTGAGCAACACTCAACACCTTCGGTTTGCAAGGTGAACCTTCTACTGATTTTATCAAACCAGAGATCAGGTGAGTGAGCATCTCACCTACTTGATTTTCTCCTCCCTTCGATATTACTTCGCAGGTTGGATATGTCCAGGAATCATAAACTTGAGATCTACTTCTTCTTGGAGAATGCTAATGTCTGAGTCTATTATCCTCTTTTTTCAATCAACAGCGTCTTTTTTTCTGGCGGCATACAAATTGTTCGTTAAAATCTTTGAGACAACTGGCCTAAAAGAAGCAACGGTTCCCAAACATTTAATGCTTGGTAAAGTAAGAGCAGTATTGCAGTAGATTTCTGATAAAGGCTTCCGCAGACGCTTTTCACTAACGCTGCCAGAATGTAAGAGCATCTCCATAAGGTCCTACAGCAGATATTGGCAGTTATCTTTGTTATCCAGGGAGTTTCATTCTTTACTGATAGCCTCTAACTTGGACTCGTCAACAGTTATCTCGACTACATTTTCAGACGGTTTGCATGGTATACAATTCGATTTCGAACTATTTTTCTCCACTTGTCTCACCTCTTTGCGCACACACGCCGAATACTTGACATTTTTGGGACAGATTCCGCTTGGCATATTTTTGTGTAGATATGTGGGTGCTTCTTGTTATCCTCTTTATCAACCGTCTCCCCGCATTAAAGACAGTTTGTGTTAAAGTCAAATGGATACAGGTTACTTCTGTGGATGGGTTTTGTATTTGTTTTTCCAGGTAGAGACACTGAAACGTAATTCCCATGTCTGATATAATTTTTTTCTGAGATTTACATGCATTCACATTTTTCTAACGCCCTAAATTTTTTAACAGTACCATCTTTTTTATTTATACTGATATTCGTCAAAGTCTTTAAAACTCTTGTCACATTGACACTGATTAAAATCCAAAACCCCAACTTCTTCGCAGGGAACGTAAATTTCCTCATCTTTTATTCAGCTGTCTAAAAGCCGTCTAATATCACCAACTGGATGAAATCGTGATAAAGAAAAACTATTAATAATGATGGTAATACTTATTTTTTAAAACGTTTCTCCCTTCGAAAGTATTTGATAAACTCTATTTAAAATAATTAAATTTCACTATATAATTCAATACTAAATTCTACAACTCATTACAGAGAAAGCACTGTTTATATATGTTTTCAAACCTGTTTTATGTTAATAAATTATATAAACTCGCTATTTTAGACTTTTTATTGCTTTAATGAGTTCTTCTATCAAAACAGAAATGTTTGACACCAACAGAAGCTCTCTACGATTGTCCATTGCTAAGTCATAGCGCTTTCGTTAAAATCCAAGATGGCGAATGTTTACTCAAAATTTAGGGATTTTGCCCAAGTAGAATTTTTTAGGATTTTTCTGGGGAAGTACAGGGGGACCTAAAGAACGCATTTCAAAAAGAATTAGCTTTATAATAATTATTTCTGTCTCGAGCCAAATTTCGGTCGAAATTGCCTATACTAACATGCTTCAAAAGCAACGAGAAAATAGGCTGTCTTTCATTTATCGGTCTATATTAATAATTCTTACTATATTTGTTCAATATATTCACTAAGCTCACAAATTAAATGCAAAAATGGAAGATATGTTTAGTTCCTACGTGAACTAAAAATTTATTTCGCATTTATTACGGAAATACGATCTTTTCAACACTGAATAATTAAATTTCCCTCGTCATTATCTGGAAAATTAGTATCATAAATTTAAATAATTTCGAAACCAGCCCCAGGCAATTTAAATTTATCACGTAGCAATAACAACATCATTCACAGAATGTTTTATGGCTCAGTCTTTAAGAAGCATGTTTCATCTTGATGAACTTAATGCTTTGTCTGTAGTACTTAAAATTATTGAGTTTGGCGAGGCGACCTTGTGTAGTCTTAATCACTTTCTCTTACAACGAGCAGCCACTGAGTATCTGTTTACTTAATTAAAAACTGGGAACCACTTTAGATAGCGGTCGCGCGTGTCATGGATATTTCGTTAGTGGAAGGGAAAGAATATTTATTAGGTTTCATTTTTGGATGAATGCTTGAGGTATTCATTTGGTGATGATTCATAAATTTTTCATTTACTCTTGACGCATCGGTAATGCTAAATGCAGTAATTTTTAATTAGAGTTATTCAAGCATTAAACATGCTTTTAAATTCTGTTCTATACCTGGTTATTAATTTTAAATAAAATTTGCCTCAATATAACAAGGAGTTTACTAGATATGCTAAGTTGCTTGCGAAAATCTAGTTGTACATAAATATTCAACTCTCATTATAGAGTGAATTTCCATTTGGAATTTATAATCAAACCAGTCATTCAATAGTTTTTTGAATAAAAATATACATTTACATAATGCCTTTTGGAAGGCAATTATTTCATTTTTATTTCACTGAAAACATAATATTCAGAAAACAAATTTTATTACATTAACATATCCCCACACTAACCAGCGTTTCTTATGAAATAATCATATATATTATTTATCTCGATAAAGTTTCTCGATTTATTTTTGTTATAGATAGTGAGCGTGAAAAAAGAAATAAATAAGAAAAAATATGCTTCAGGAGATTTCCTTCGAAGATAACATTATCTTTTATAACGATTCTTTTTTCTAAATGCCTAAAATTTCATTTATACAAACCACCATGAAACCTCCTTTCATAAAATAAAGAAATAAGCTAATATTTGCTTTCAGGACATTTTTACCCAAAACCCTAAAATACACGAAACTTTTCCTAAAAGAACTTACCGAAGATTAATTGAATTAATCCTATGATTTAATATAATAATAAATGTTAATTTCTTATCTGAAAATATTCTCAGACAGATTTGATTTTATATGTAGAAATGATTTTTCCTTAAGATGCTTCGTCGAAAAACAGCTTTGTAATCAATTTCTGGGTAGGAATTCGTGTTAAAAAAATTTCATGTACAAATTAAAATATTATATTAGCAAATGTAATATTCCTTTAGAGATAATAGAAATATGTTTTGGCTGCATGAAAATTTGTGAATGGCTGCGTTTTTACTAATATATTCATAAAAGTACGAATAATAATGGAATATATATTTTAGTTTATGAGAAGAAACTTTGAGTTTTTTTTTTAATTTAGGATAAAACATTTTGTTTTTCTCTTCATTATCATTTGTTGTCATTTGAATCTACAATCCATATGCACGGCGGGTGTCAAATTTGTTATAAAATTTGCATCACCATTATCCTACTCGCAAATTTGACAGCTATCTTTATCGAATTTAGAGCAGAAATATAAATGAAATTAAATATATGTAATAAGGTATGATAATGTGTTTAAAGAATTTGAAAAAAATATAAATTAAATCGAACTTCATTAAGTACTGAACAACAAGGGAAACATTTTAGGTGTTATTTATACGATCAATATGAAGGATTAAGAAATTAAATGGAATTTAATTTTCATTAAGTAAAGTACAATAAAGAAAACATTATTTATGTTATTTATAACAACCTTTATTAATGATTCTATCATAATTAACTAAAGTATTAAACTACAGATATTGCACCAAATTTTAAATAAATGAAGTGTTGTGTTATAAAGGGTGAACCAAAAGTCCTTAACACATTTAAAAATCTAATAAAAAATCAAAAAATTATGACATCAGTGTGAGATTTTCACTAAATTGCATTACCAGGCATAAAGTTTCTTTCTGACATAAAGAATGATTCAATTATTTGAGCATAGTGCTAGTGGTAGAGCACTAAATTAGTAAGGTTAGCTTCCAATCTGTCATTTTGTCTAAGTATGACGACTCCAACAGAAAGCGCAAACAGCCACGATCGGTACTCTGAAACAAATTCGATTATTCAATTGCGAATAAAGTTTCCTACTACATTTCATAAAGCTTCTCCTTGTCGAAACAGCATTTTGTCTTGGCACCGAAGATTTTTAAGAGACTGGAAGCGAGTTGGACAGACTAAGAAATGTTAGGCCACGCACGTCAGATGATGTTGCCGAAGGAATCCACCAAATGTTTAATCGCAGTATCACATTGTCAACAAGAAGCGCTTCAAGGGAATTATGAGTTACACGATCAGCAGTACCTAGATATTGTTCTGAGGTACAGAGCAGAACGCCGTCCCTTACCCCCGTACCCGTGACCAGACCGGTCATTGAACGGTTTGATGGGCAAGACACGGGAATTTTATTTAAGAAAAACAAAATAAACAAAAAGAAGGAAATATATACACTATGTACATCACAGACATTTTCACTTTTACACTATTAGTTCGTAATAGTCTTCTTTTCTTTAGATGTTGAAATACCTTTCTTTTATTTGAAAGGGGAATGTCCGGCAATTGAACTGCTTAGTTCAGCTCGCTGAGAAGTTGAAGGCTAGGGAGGCCGGAAAAGATCTCTGTTTTCGCTAATGAATTTGATAATCCCACGAATTTTCTGCCTGGAGACGAGGTTATTGGCGACCCTTTTCAGACATTCTTGTTCGAAGTTTGGCGCTGGCTTCCTCATATGCCAAGACACTGTATAAATACACAGACATTTATTAAAATTAAATTTTTGATTTATTAACAATTTCTTAATGGCAAAAAATTACTTTATGGATCGTAAGGTGATTTAGTGAAAACCACACATTGAAATCACATTTTTTTTATTTTTTATTAAATTTTGAAATGTTTCAAGGACTTTTGGTTCACCTGTATATTTAATAAAAATGTTTTCTTTAGAGGTGTGTCTTCAGAAAATTTACAATTAACAGAAATCAGATTCATTCTAGAAGCAATTCATTGTTTATTTCTGATCAGGAAATGAGTAAAAATTTTAATGTAATTTTCTTCGAGCTACTTCTGAAATCCAGCAGTTCGAACGACATTTAAAGTTTAATAAAATCTACGAATGGTCAATAAATCTTCGCTTAAAGATCTTCAGAAAACTTAAAATTTAAAAAAAATCAAATAATTTGTAAATATAATCTCCAAGTATTTAAGGAAAAAGAAATCAAAATATATACAAACCGGTCTGACAAATGAAGGAAATCGATATTGAAGAAAGAGTTTAAAGTAGTTTTCCCAGCCTGGTATTCATAGATTCATCAAGCAGATTAACAAAATAGCCACATAGTGAATATCAGTAATTCTGAATAACACAAAACATTTATTTTTGATGAAAGGATTTCTTAATAGATAATATCTTCTAGATAATAATAGAGAGATATTAAGTTTTTCAGCAGTAAATTCTTTAATATGAATAAATAATTTTATATGCAAATTTCTAAGTGTTTCTTAAATTTCGAGGCAAATATCTGTTAAATTATGATTGACACCATGCAACTTACGGAGGCCAATAATAATTTTGTTAAGAACCTGCAATGTCGCTTTCCTTCAATATTAGTCTTAAGAATGGAAAGAGAGATTCACAAAGGGTCTTACTAGCTATCGGGAGAGATCATGCCAATGCCTTCTGATCTTGAGTACTAACTTGGCAACCATTTTGATGACAAATTGGCGACAAAATGAAGGTCATCGAAAATGTTAGAATTTTGGTCCTTTGTATATTAGGAACGGAATTATGGGGACACTTCGAGATGATTCTCTATGACGTCACGCTCTTTCAGAGAAGTTATAAAAACCCGGAGGTGCTGAGAGGAATGAACCTCTTGGGAATGTGTTTGAACGTCTTTGGAATCTCTCTCTTTGGAGTTTTGTCCCAAGTGCGATATGGAAAGTTGATAGACGCCTAGCGGTATTGAAAGTGCTATTACTGTTATTATTAGTGATTGACTGTGTGTTTGAGTTGCTAATTTGTGCAAGTGCTCCTTTTCCTGTTACTTGTGCTTTACTGGAATATTCGGAAATAAATCGGCATCCTCCATTATCCTGGTTCGACTATTTTCACCATACACTCATTGGACGATCTTCTTGACAATATTTTACCTCGATGGATGTCAGTGATTCTGAATCATACAAGAGATTTATTTCTTTTCGTAAGTGTCAATAAATTTTTGTAAGAAAAAATGCTTCCGAATATGTCAAAAATTGCGTTTGTGTATTTCGGAATCCATCATAAACTGGCTGGCAAATATTAGCTTAAGTATGACGACCCTCGTGCATAAAGTGACTATTATTTTCTTCTCTCAAAACGGGACATTTACTAATTTTTAGGTAATAGTATGCATAACCATGAAAACGCGCATTTTTCAGCTTTTATTTATTAAGGAAGAGAAAGGGAACGAACACGTGAAAATAAAAACAAATTATGAGATCTTGTATTTTCTGAAAAAGAAATTTTTGCTTTGGTATATTTGGAGTTGATTTGAAATAAGACTGAAATTCTTGACCGGATTAATTAAAATTTACTTTGGTAATTAACATTGTTTTAATAATTTCACCTTACAACTGTGCTTTTTCGGCCATCCACAAATTATTCATAAGAGAAAAGACCCTTTAGATGGGTGCATTATTGCAGGGCAGGCATAGAATAAATTCAGTATTTATACGAATGTTCGCAAAATTCAAATTTTGAGGTGAAAGTGTTTTGAACAACTCCGCTCAGCGGTTCGGGTAAAACATTCCCATTTTTTCATATTTCACTTTTTTGCGGTGTAGAATATTTAGAAATAAACGCGAGCTAATAGACTTCTGACTGACATGCGTACGTGTGAGTCTTATAGTGCATGCCTCGTCAGCGCCGCGCTATTAGAGGCACTACCGTCGTGGTTTTTTTTTTAATTTTTTGTTTTTTTTTGAAATTCTTACACCCTTGGTTTCTCCCTTTCAGAGAACGGGAAATTTTCGGTATCTAGAAAGTGTGCTTGGGGACAACGGGACAAGCTACATGAAAACGTGAATTACCCGGTCAAAACGGGACGTATGGTCACATAACTCATGCAACTGATTGAGGTTAATCATGAACGTTTTTATTACTTCTGTTAAAACTTAATAACTCCTTCCCTTCCTTTTTATTTGCTAACTATCCTCCATTGGCGACCAGCTGGTTCACCCATATTAGAACTTATAACATAAAATAAATGTGTCAATAAAATGCATATATGTAGGATGTTTGAAATAGTTGTTAATGTTGTAATTAATGTTATATTTTTTAATTAAAGCTATTTATCTGAAGAAGTAATTTCCGCTTTAAATTTTTAAACGTAATAAACTTTAAAAAACAATTGAAAACTCAAACAAGTGACTATCATATATCAAATAAAATGTCATGGAACAAATTATATTTTGTACTCATTTGTAATTTGATATTTCGTTATCTGCTTCGCTCTGATTGTGGTGCGAATTGAGTTTGTTGAAGGATTGGTAAAGCACGTATAATTTGAAACTGGAATAAAAGTTTGTAAAATCCCCCTAAGTGGCATAGCATTGAGTTTAATATCGCAGAAAAGGTCACTCCCTACAATTAAAAATCGATTTGAAGTGGATTACGCATGAAATGGGCTTAAAATGTTAGAAAATTGTAAAGTATAAGCATTTAAAATTTAGAAGGCAAAAAAACTTTTCGCTGTAGAGAACTGCGAATCTCCCTAAAGCCAACAGCAGTACCAGGAGGCAAAGTGCTTCCACGTCATCCCGAAGAAGGGGAAAAGGAGGGCAACCTTTGTCTTTCACCCTCCAAGAGGGAACAACGTTGCCGTGACCTTGTCCGCGAGGGGTCTTGTCCATTCTGTGTCCTTCAACGATTTGCGAACAGTAGATGATGCTTTCAAAAAGATTTTAAAATTCGGCGAAATAATATACAGAGTCCAAACTAACGACCTTAGAAAGATAAAATTTCGGACTATAAAATGGTATAAAAATAATTTTCGTCCGATAATTACTTCGGAAGTTATTCTTGACAAAACGGTTTAAACCTGACAAAATTTCCTAATTTTTAAATTATTAGAACTTGAATAAAAATGGGAAAAATGGCCCCGAGTTGCACATTCCCACCCTCCAAAGTATACCTGTACCAAATTTGGTAGCTCTAGGTTCAACTGTCTGTTCTGTAGACCGGCAACAGACATACAGACAGAGAGACACACAAACATTCATCTTTATTATTAGTAAAGATAAACTGGAGATTTTTTTCACATAAGGCTTACCACATTGAGTCGTCAATTCCTTCGCTCAAATTATTGCTACTTGACCGTAGCGTATGGTTTCACAATATACAAGTCATTGACCTCTAAATACCTTCAACAACTAGAATTAAGATTCTATACACAAATATTTACAAGCATTTAGTATCATTAACTTAACTACATAGTTTTTGATTCATCGTATATCGTTCAAGTAAATTCTTTAAAAACAACCAAATCCATTTTACATGATTGAAGTCTCTATAGGTAAATTTGTGTGAATATTTAAAATTGCATTAGAGTTTATAACAATATTAGATTTTAATCCTAAAATATACTATTTACAAGCAATTACACTCGCTTTGAATATTTAAAATGTCGGTTCCTGGCATTAAAATCAATCTGCTTTTGTAGATCATTATTACTCTGAAAAAGAGTAAAATTTTTAATCATTTCTACAATAAAACAGACCGAAGAGCTCTTATTAAAAGTTCTGAAATTCTATAAACTTTTTTTTTATTTTCTAACTTGTTAAGAAACTCTTTTGGATGATTTATAGAAGAATGAAAATTAATTTTTCTCACTCAACTGTATTTTCAAACATATAATATTGAAAGAAATTCAAGAATAGAGTGAAAAATGTTATGTGGGCAAGAAAAAAGCGAGGCTTTTCAGCAAATAAGGAACGTATTAAAAATCTTCAATTTACAATGGATAAAGAAATTATCAGCTATATTAAGAATAAAATAATTTTTCGTTGGAAAAGATTAACAAAATTTAACTGCTGTCTTACAATATCATTATAGTCATGTCTTCATTTAATGCTCTTTTGTAACAATTTATATCGATATTTACAGCCCATATAAAAGTATTTTATGAGAAAAAGGTTGCGTTTTATGACTCAAGGCATCATTTTCCCCAAAAGTAGTTGTTTACTACCAGATTGAAAATAGACTTTTTTTCTGTTCCGACCAGATTTAAGAAATAATCACTTTTGTATTACAAGACAGTCCTGTCCTCCTTACAATCATTTTTATATTACAAAGGATTTTTTGTCTTACTTATTCTGTCTGTTGAAGTGCTTAGATCTTATAATTCTGGAAATATTTGTTACTAATAAAATATTTTTTTTAAATTTTTATCATACGATGAAGCAAACACGATGCGATGTGATGCTTAATTTTCCAATTTCAACCACATATGAACTCACTACAATAAATTTTCACAAAATATGCAATCCATTTAATAAATTCGTCGTATCAATATTATATTGAGCTATGAAGAAATCACAGTTGGAAGTATATTTGTAAGAAAATTGTAGTTTCATGGAGCATTATAATAATTATTATTATTTCTTTATTCTTCAAAAGACATGCTCTTTGATTTCTAGCATCTTTTGGAAACTTATTCATATGAAGATATTAATCAAATCTTTTAGTACTTTATAGAACTCTGGTATACAGGGTGATTATAATTAAAGTTGCACTTTGAAAAGGCTGTAAAAAAAGAACAACTGGTCAGAATACCAAAAATTTCATCTGAGTACACGTGAAGCAACGGGAATTTGTTTCGTAACAGAAAAGAAAAAAAAAATAGTTCAAAAGTTGACTGGCAGATGGCGCTGTACGCGTGTTAAGATGCTAAAAACGATTGCTTTAAAATATATGCTAATTTTCAGATGCTAAACAAAAGATGTGACGTTGCTGTGGCATTCTTTGTTCAAAGCCATCCACCAAGACAAGGTGGTGCCACAGCGGATAGGAAAAAATCGAGTTTTAATTGTCCCTAGTCCAAAAACCGCAGAAAAAGCAAAAAATGATGAAACCATCAAGGAAAGGAAGTCGGCTTCGACTTGCTAAGAAATGTGCAATATGCTGTCCACCGTTTCCTCCTATGAGCTGAATGCGAAAAATAGCATGTTTCACAACAGATCGGAGTGTTTTTGTGCTGATATTGTGAATGTGTTAAGTAATGCGTTTTTCCAACTCCTAAATTAACAATCGGACACCCTTACACAACATCTTTAGGTAACTCCACAGCCAGAAGTCGCAAGAGCTCAGGTCAGGTGGTCGTGGCGGCCAGGATGTTGGAAAATGGCGACTGATAATTATGTAATATCCGAAATGCAGATTCAACAGCTGCTTCACTGATGTTGCAATGTGTGGAGGAGCGCCATCTTGCATAAAAATTGTGCTATCCACGCATCCGCCTTGTTGCAGTGCTGAATGAACTGGTTTCGCAAAAGAGATTCATAACGTGTCCTGTTGACTGTACAGGCTACAGCAGCCGAAGGACCAATCTCCTCGAAGAAGAAAAGGCCAACGATAAATGCTGCTGTAAACCCACACCACGCATTGACCTTTTGAGAATGAAAAAGAAATTGTTGCATTTGGAACGGATTATCTGTTGCTCATATTCTGCAATTTTGAGTATTGGCAGAACCTTGGAGATGGAAATGGGTTTCATCCGTCCACAAAGTGTTCCATGACCATGCATTGTCTACTTCCATTCGAGCAAGAAATTGCAGGGCGAAAGCTTCTCGTTTTGGCAGGTCAGCAGGAACCAACTCCTGAACATACGTAATTTTCAATGGATAGCATTGCGGGATGTTTCATAAAATTTTACGAACCGTTCTGACGGGCATGTTTAAAGTTCGGAAAATTCCCCGTGCACTGCACGTTCCCTAAGGATGGCTTGAAGCTTCCTGCAATGCTGTAGCCACATCCTCCACCGACGTCGAAGCAATTGCTTTCCTCCCTCTGCCACATTTCACGTCAAATAAGCCGGACTCTTCGAATTTATGAATCATTTTCTTCAAACCGAATGCAGTCATCGGACCAGAGCCGCTTCTTAAACCCTTTAAAGCCCTGAATTTCTTCAATGCAATTACCGCTCAGTCACCGTTCTCGTAAAAAGGCTTCAAAAGCAGAGACCGATCCTTCAATGATAGAGTCATGACTACCTTCTCAGACGCAGAATAACAGGAACTGCATGTTCTCCTCCTTTTTGCCACAAGTATAATGTGCGGTGCGCTCGTCACGTCTTTTAATTAGCATCTTAAAATAAGCATATCTTTTAAAGCAATCTTTTTTTCAGAATCTTATCACGACTACAGTGCCATCTATTGGACAACTTTTGAACAATTTTTTCTTTCGCAGAACAAATTCCCATTGTTTCACGAATATTCAGATGAAATATCAGGTCATTCTGACCAGTGGTTCTACTTTTACAGCCTTTTGAAAGTGAAACTTTAATTATAATCACCCTGTATATACTTACCGCCCTACGGCAGATTTCTCCTCATTATCTGAGAAAGTCATACAAAACAATAAATAATTCGACTCCTAGCATTCGGTTGAGATACATGAATAATCTAGAAAACATTAATCATGTCATTTAGTCGAAATGAAATTCAAAAGTGGTAAGAATACATACCACCGACCGTTTACGGCCTGCGTGACGACATCGAGTTCCAGCATTTATTATTAATTTTCTACTCACGAAAATTTTCTTCGTAATAAAACAAGTGTTATATTTCTTATGTTTAAAACATCCTTATATCCAACAAGCAGTATTTCTTATTGAATATATTTAATTTAATTTCTGGAATATGACAAACGCTGTCAATACAGTAGGTGCAACTTCGAATTCGATTTCTTCCTGTTAATAATTGTACGTATATTTTAATTTCATTTTAATTGTGTGAATATTTAAATGTTTGAGTTTATAATTTTTTCTTTGTTTCCAAACTCAACATTTGGTTAAAATGTTATTAGTAAAATTATAAGAGGTTGCAAGAGTTTTAGATTTTTAAAATGTAGTGCCTGGCCGCCTCATTAAATAAAAAATGAGCTTCAAAATTTAGTTTTAGTAAGCATTTATTCGGCAAATTATGTTAAATTCCCAAAAATTAAGTGACGATTATTGTTACGAAATATTTTCCAGTGGGTGTAAGTGACTGTAGTTCAACAAGCAGGATAATAAAAAAAATAATGACTCTTTCTTTATTCAATGAATATTTCAGAAAACAAAACGTAGCACAGTCAACAAAACTATTCAGCAATTTTATAAATTAATAACACAAGCCGGCAGCAGATCATTAATAAATTTCATCTACAGCGCTTTAAAAACTGCTCATGTCTATCACTTCACCAGTTTGCGGTCAAATCTCCAAAGAAGACTGATTCCTCGTTTAAGTACTGTACTTTTTATACCGTCTTCGACAGGATGTTGCGTCAAATAGAAATATCTGGAATGTTCTCTATATTTCCTTCCCAGTAGAGATAGGACCATAATTCCTGAATTTTCAAACAGCCTCATTTTTCTGCCAAAGTCGCCAACAACTTAACAGTTTCGTAACAGTATAATTACCAGTGAACACTCTAAGATAATTTCACCCTTAACGCTCAGTGGTAAGTATGGTTCCACATCCAGTATGGGTCTGAATGATCATTGGCAAGTATTTTTACCACCTTTCATTTCATAAATTGATAGGATATCTGGCAAAACTTTGGTGATTTTTTTTTATTTAAAAGATCACTTTATCATAATGTACCACAAAAAAATGTTTATATGGAGATGTCCCTAAGGTATGTCCTGTAAAGAGAGAAACTTAACGAGAAGGGGAATTAATCCTATAAGCACCCTCAAATCTTACCTCCGTGATATGTGACTTTATGATTCATTTTACAATGAATGCTTTCAGCTCTTAAACCTCAAGCATTGCATTTCAAAAATTGATATCTATCAAGAACTTAATTCGTTTCTGAAGGGAATTCTGCAGGATCATCTTCGATACAAAATGCGCTATAGCTATCTCAGTAACGAACAAAATTGGCAGTTATTTTTTCATGAATTAACAGATGATTCTCTTTCGTTTAACATAATATATGAAGCAGGGTTTCAAATACAGTATTCCCGTCTCCATTCACGTGTCGTATGTACCATTCACAAGCACAGGATTAAAATGAAAGTTTATTGTTCTGAAAACAATTTTTTTTCACGTTTGCTAACAAATTAGAAAAGAGATTAATGTTATTCCTTTGATTACTGAAGTCAGAAGAATTCAGAATTGTATTCGCCAAATTTATAACATAAAATTTTTACGAAATCAAAATAGAACCCGACAAATCGTTATCTTCTAAAGCAAAATACAATAATTATCAACTGATGAGTGCGATACGAGGGATATTAAAATATCGGCAAATATCTTCAACTATTGTTTGTATGAATATAATAGAAAGAAATTGAAAACATTAGGTAATAGGAATGTTTACTATTTTTCTCAATGCCCGCTTTCTTCATAGAGTTCCACTATTACTCGTAAGCAAAGGCGTATCCATGTGTAAACTTACATGAAAGAAATACATGTATAAATCGTCTGTATTAACTTAGGAAATATAAAAGTAGGAAGCTTTCTCCACTCACTGCCACGTGCATTTAAACATAAACGACAAAGTTGAATTAATCTCATAAAATATATGGATGATTTTATTTAAAAAAATTCATTATGCAATGAAGAAGATCGAGTATTAAAAAGTTTCGATTTCCGTTGCCGTGATTTTATCAAAATCTGATGCAAAACAACACTTTTGGAGGAAAGACGACATGCAACTTTCTGCTATATAGCTTTATATGATTTATGTATTCTCAAACTTGCGTACAATTACATACATATATTCTCCCTTTAGGCAGATTTGGTCCAAAAGTTGATAAAAGACATACCATATAGATGCTGTACAACATACCAGATTTCATCCATATGTCTCCTTCCTTATTTGCGTTAGATTGTTTTCAAATACACAAACTGGACAGACAGATAGACTCAAACAGATTTCCCCAAAATAATTTTCTTTCTTTTTCTTTTTTAAGTAGGACTACGTTCCTCCCATTGGGGTCTCAGGAAGGAATTTGATTCACTCGCCAGAACGCCACAAAACACGTTGTATGGGAGATCCTCTATATCTCAGATTGCAGTTCAGCGACTACTGTGTCACAATGTTGGGCATGAATTGATGACGCGATCCTCTATATCTTGGTAACTACATACGCTAAAAACATAACTAATGTCTTATTTTAGAGATAAAGGGTAATAACAGTCATTACAAAAAAAATTGAAAATCTGAATTGTAGTTTAGCGACTACTGAATCGCAATGTTTGGCAAAAATATGCATTAATTGGTGACGCGATCCTCTATATCTCAGTAACTACATATGTTAACAATATAACAAATGCCTTATTTTAGAGATAAAGGGTAACAACAGAAGTTACAAAAAAAATTGGAAATCGGAAAAGAGTTACGCGACTAAAGTAGTCCTACGCCTCTAACATCATCGGCTGTTTAAAAAAGACACCCTCCCTCTTTTTTTCAGTCCTTAAGGAGAACTGAAATGCGGAAATTCATGTCAAGGCCAAAATTTTCGCGATTATAGTTCTTCCATTTTATAAATGTTGTATACGAGGAAGAAAAAAATGCATAAATGTTATTTCCAAGGACAAATTAATGTATTATTATGAAACAAAATTTGTTAGTAAATAATTTGATAAATTATGATAAGTATTTAAAAATGAATTACGAATATTAGAAAATAAAAGGATGAGAGCGAGAAATAAACTATAGTAATTGATCTCTTCTCTGCTCAGCTTGTTAGATGTTTTAGCGAAACAGTCATAAAACATTTTTTGGATAGGGAAATCATTGTTTATTAGCTATCTCTAATATATGGTTTCCAAAAAACGTTTGGTGGGTGTACGTGAATTTAGTCCAACAAGCAAGATAAAAAATAAAGCTTTATTCCACGAAGATTCCATCAAAACACTAAGCACGACTAATAAAACTAAACAGTACTTATATAAATTAACAACAAATTCAGATAGCAGATCACTACTAAATATAAGTGACAGCATTTTCAATAGCTCTCAAAGTCTATCATATCACCAACTTGCACGGCGTTCAGAGCTACAGAGACAGACTGACTCCTGTGGTATTAGAAATAGGACCACAATTCTGGCATTCTCTAGAAGGTTCGTTTTGTCGCCAAAGTCCCAAGTCTCCCAAATGGTCCCCAAATTTGGGGTTCATTGGATGGCTTCCAAAAAAATTCTCTTACTTATCATAAGATTAGCATGTCAGGGGAACAACTTTACAGCTTCATAAAAATATATGAATGTCAATCTTTTAATAGATTTCACACATTATCCTTTCTTGATAATCTGTATTTTATATGTTGCATTTGCTTTTACATTTAATTTAATTACCTTGAACATACAGAAATCTCGATTTTAATTGCTGTGAATATGTTTCATTCATTTAATAAAGTAGAATCTATCAACTTTCAGACACACCACTATAATAAATTTGCACGCCTTAAACACCAAACCGAAACTATTTAAATTTATCAGGTAGCAATAACAACATCTTTCATCAAGAGTTTTATGACCCTATCCTCAAGAAGCATGCTTCATTTTCACGAACTTAATGCTTGGCGAGTACTTAAAAAGACTCCGTGGCGACTAATCACTTGCTCTTACTACCATCTCTGCTACTGAGAGTCTGTTTACTTAATTAAGAACGGAGGTCCAATTTAACGAGCGCTCGCGCATGTCAGGAGATGTTCGTTAGTGGAAGCGAAAGAATAACTGTACCGTTTTGTTCTTGGATAAATATCCGCGATATTCATTAAGTGAAGAGTGATAAAGTTCTCTTTTGGTCTTAAGGTTTCGATGGTGACCTAAGTGAGAGTGATTTTGGATGAAAGTCATTTGTGAATGAAACTTGCTCATTAATTCAAAGGTGAATTTTTAAGTAAAATTTAAAGATTAACGTTTACAAAATCAGTCGTGTAATAAGATAATTAATAATAAATATCCCTATATGTGGCGCATTTGACATTTAAATTACATCTAGACGAAATATTTAATATTCTTTTGGTTTGAGAAGTTCACCGAGAAAATAGGAAATGGTCTGATCGCTTTTTAGTTTCTTGTGTGCTGAATTTATTAAAAAAGAAAATATTATAATTTTCCAAATATTCGAACTAGATATTTTGGGGAATTTCCCCGTTTTAGACCTCTCTTAGTCTGAAAAACCCATTTTTGAAATTACGTCTATCTGTTTATGAACAGTATAACTCAGAAAGGGATGTAGCTAGGTGAATTGAATTTAGAGCTCTGAAGCACATTTTTAAATCTGTAAGAATGAAGATAGAATGCTGTCGATCTGAACGAAATTCTCCCTCCGAAAATGTATCTCTCTGTCTGTCTGTCTGCATGTAAACATGTTCACTCCAAAATACAACGAGATATTTGTATGAAATTTGGAAATTGATATTAATATCAGATGTGTATATTTATATCGAAGTTTGGACCAAATCCATCTTGATGGCAAACTGTAAATTTTCTATTCGTATGCCTTCAAACACGATGATCGTTCGTGGAATAATTTTTCGAGTGAGGAAAAAATAGGTTTTAGCATAATATGGTTGCAGCTTGCGGCTAATAAATGGCTATATAAGAAATTGAATTTGATTATAAACAGTCAATAAGGAAAGGTTTGGAAATATTACCAAATAAATGATTAAATAAGGTTTGAAATAGATTGATGGAAACAACACAAAATAAAGAGATAAAAATAAGCATCTCTTATTATTTATTTTAGAATATATTTTCCATTTGTACTCAAAGTTGCTAAACTTTCTCTGAAGTTAATAGAGAAAAATGTAACGGAGTTATTTAGGATTGATACTGAGTGAAAGGAGGAAGCTTTTCAATATTCACTGAAAATATTTTAAGATGATTTTATTTTACTAATGCAGTGTAGGATTGGATTAAATTTCAATTTTTTTTTGTAAAAGTTTGTTTAATATACCTGTTCAATACTTCGCTCCAGTATTAATATGAAGAGGAACTGTACCTTAGAATAAAAATTGTACTTTACAATATTAAATTTAGATAGAAAATCACTGACTGATTTTTGTATCTATATTTTTGAAAACGCTTTCTAAATTCTGGATAAATTCGAAAACTCATGTACTTCTGTAGTATAGAAGATTTTTATTAATCTCAATTAAGATTTTTTTATATGCCAGTCTTATCCTAAAATCAATAAATGTCTAAATTTTAACTAGTGGCGCAGTGTAAAAATTTAATAACCCATCTACACTCAGGCTATACCTCCTAGAACCTAAATTGGCATGAAATAAATCAAAAATTCAGGACTTTTATTTTTAAATTTGAATGTTTATTTAATGAATGAGATAAATTCAAAGAAGAGAAGAAAATGAATCAACACAAATTTGGCTCAACAATCCTGCATTAATTAATTTGGCGATAAGCATTGCACACAAGCAATAAAACATACATGATTAATACAAATAATAACTATTATAATAACTCTTGATCGTCTTATAGATTCAGTTCTATAGAAAATAGGAACAACATACATAATACAGTAAAGGAATTTCAATATTTTCTCACGTCAAGAAATATAAAATTTTCAGAAAAATAAGACTTCTAGAGAAGATTCTCCGGTATAATTGTATCTGATAGGATATTTAATTAGATCATCATCAGAAAATCGGAAGTTCTTTCGACATGCTAAAATTTGATAAATTTTTGGAATTAGGGCCATTTTTAACACAGCTTTGGCATTACCACGAACATTCAATTTTCTGTCACATCAGTTGGACACAGAGATCGCTCAACCTTATCGGAGATATAATTATGAATCCCATTCAAAATGACAAACGAGATTTAATCAACACGCATTTCACCGATTCTCTTGCCATTTTTAAAATGCTTCACGCCTCAAACTTAGCACATTTCTAGGATCATCTTAATAACCACCGGTTCGATAAGATTGTAATCACAGGAGGCAATTTTCAAATAGTGCGTCCATCCTCTCCGAGCCGACCTTGAGACCGATCGGCAAATCCTGGCCAGATCGTCACCCCCTTTCTTTTTGCGACATTTTCAATTCCTTTGTATTCGCAGTTAGACTCGAGAACACCTCTTCTTGCATCGCATCGCCATCACTTCCAAAATCCGTGCTAACCGTGAGAGGCGCGCAAGCAACCCCTCACTGGAAGCGAAAATCTCAAAAAATCGTTTCCTACATCCCCCTTTTTTTACTGCACTTCGTCGTACGTCTTCTCAGTAGTGATGTGTCGTTCACTCCGAAACGAATCAGTGGATCCGGATCCGCAAAATGAATGACTGTATGCCATTCCGACCAGTTGGAACGAATCCTCCAATTCGGATTCAAGGAATCCGATTTGGAATCACTGATTCAGATTCAGATTCAGAATTCTGATTCAGAATGGAGGTTATTATAAAATTGCTAAATCCTCCTTCACATATTTGGGCGTGCATTATATATCTATTAGAATAATCTACTATTAAAATAACTTTCTCTTCTAACTAGAAAGAAATTAAAAATTCTGATGCTAAGCGAAAAAAAAATCCGCTTTTGCAATATTTTTTAAAACTTTCTAAACTACATTCTTTGACATACTTCTTAATAAAATAAAAAAAGTTATTTTATAAATTTTTTTCTAAACTCAAGATTGCAATATCAAAAATCATTTCACTAGTTGAATCTCGATAAAATGAAATTAATAGATTTAATAAAATATATTTAAGAGAAAATTTTGAATCGGTATTTTTTTTCATGCGATCGCGAAGTTTTTGTATATAAGTTTAAAATAAGCAAACAAGTAGGAACGTAGTTTAAAAATTACTAATAAATAATATTTCTTCTATGTGAATAGTTTAAAGGTCTTAAAAAATAATATTTATACTTTTCGACTTAGAACACTTGTATGTATGGCGAGAATTAAATTAGAATGTAAACTACTTGAAATATTTCTATTAATAAATTAGGTTTCAAAATGAAGAGTAAAATAGAATAAAATGCTGAATATTATAAAAAAAACTTTTAAAGAGATTCCCATTAATTTGAATTCTTATGAAAAAAGCAGGAAGAAATGAGCATCCTTTGACCCTCGCTTTGTCAGACTCGAACCTGCGACGCTTTTGTTAAATACACCGGAGTTCTTCTGACTTTGACACGAGAGCATTTGGTTAAGTTTGTAAAAGCATATTGACATAAACTCTAAATTTTGCTTAAAATTGAAACGTAATTAAATTCAACTGCCAGGAGTTCACTGACAAATAAAATTTTATCAGTGTTATTATTAAAAGATTTTACTTTTGGCATTCGCTCTTCGATAACTGCAGAGAGTGTATAAATATTACTTGATGATGATGAAGACATTTTACTACATCCAACCAGGATGTTTACAACATTCCAGAGTTCGCCAGGATTGGAATTTAATTATAATTAATTAATATAAATTATTATCGAATTAATTAATTATCTAAATAAATTTACAATACTATTAATTATGATTCATAATTATATTCAAATAAATGTCCAATAGTAAAGACGTTATTTTACTAAGGTAATTATGAGTAATAATTTGCGTTCCGGATTCGGAACGAATCTGTGGATCCGTATTTGAGGAACTCGGATCTGTGGATTCGAGTCCAAGAAAGGAACGAATCCGACACATCACTACTTCTCAGCTCTTCACCTGAGTTCTCTTTTCAAAACCCTTGCCTCCGATGACCAACGCCAAAAATCAGGTCCATATGACAACCAAAAAAGCCAACCATTGGACAGAAGTCTTGATGACACTTCAAGAATATTCTGCATGTCCACCACTACTAGTTCATCAACCCCCGAAAGAAAGTCCGAAGTACGGAATAAGTAGGGGATTCTTTGTGCCACTTGGAGACAAGCACCAGAAAACAAATATGGCGAAGGAAACACATCCTAATCCGTATTTCAAATTGCAAACAAGTTATACATATAATTTGATGAGGTTTCCTGTTTTTATTAAATAAAATTAAATATAAAACCTGCTGCTTAGAATAAAAATGTTGTCAACAAAATACCTCCGAGTTAATTCGGGAAACGGAGCCATTAAGGTAATTGAATTTGAAAAAAATTAATTCAGTCGAATAAAGATAAATAATCCAAACGTTAACATTTGGCAAAAAATAGAGCAGTCCTCTTACCAATTCAGTCCAGGCGCTTGTATGCGTTCTTTGGACAGATTACTTTTTAATTCTTTACTGAAAATAGTAACCTCTTGAAATTAGATAAAAATGTTGACAATATCACTGAAGAAAAAGGAAAAATTCTTTTTAGGAAATGCTGAATTATACTTTTGATGTAGAAACGAGTTTTAATTAAGTTGCTTATTAAGGTAATAATTTGAATGAAAGTTAATTTTTCGTGTGTATAAACGAATTAAATAATGACATTTTTATTATTATTAATGAGATTTCCTTGTTAAACGTAATTATATTTTAATGGGAAATGTTATTTGACTTTCGTTTGATGGAAAATAACATTTAATCACAAGGCAGAGTTCTCAAAAAGGAAAAACGTATTCTAGAAATCAGTGAAAATTATTTGTGCGGAAATGAAAAATTTCCCAACTGGGAATAATGATGTGTTTGAGAGAAAATTAATATCTTTTATTTAAATTCTGAGTGAAAGTATAATCTTCATCAAATTATTGCTTTTAATGTTTTAGATAAATCAGCAAAGCAAAGTGCGCTGAAATTAAATACTTTATTTTGACTAAAAAATTGGTTTCGAAATTAAGACATGAAGTATCAAATATTATATAAGCATTTTTGAGAAAAGACATGGGAATAAAACCTTTCTTTATTAAATCATTCTCATCTCTAATTTTCATTGAAGGTTTTTAAAACTTATGAACTGCATTTTGAAAAGAATTTAACGCAGGGTGGAGAAACATTGTTCATTTTAGAATTATGCATAACGAAGTATAAGTATGAGGAACTATCCCATATTTAATAATTTACTAACTTTATTTGCGGATTTTGTAAAATAGCTCATAAAAGTGACAAATTTGGAGAAAATAATTACATTTTCCATAATAGTTTTTGATTATATGTAAAAGCAGGAACCTTTATTTAATGCCTAATTAATTAGTGTTAATGGAACCTAAGATTATTATTTTTCAATCTGATACTTGAACATTAACGATTTCTGCTTTCCGACAAGATTAGTACTCATTCTACAGTTAAATCTTTCCAACAGATGCATTTTCTAACGGCATCAGAAAGTAGAGAATCATTTTTATTTGTTGTTTTCAATGTAAATAAGAAGTCCAATAACAAATATTAATACTGTTGCACCTTACATGTAAGTTTCAAAATAAATTTTATTGTTCCCCATTTAAATTCATTTCAAATTATTAATCACACGTAATTATTAGTCACACGTTTCTGATTATATAATTATATTTGTCAAATGCTCTTTGCTGAAAAAAATGTTGCATTCTAAAGTATACAATCTGTTATAAGTCCAGAAGAAACTAGACATCTTAATGCTCATCATGAAATAAGGGGTGGTTATAAATTTTTGGACCAATTTAAAAAATTAATTAAAATACTAATATTGTTACAAATGCGTTTTTTTCTTTTACAGGAGAGAACAAATAAAAACGTTTTCATTCAGATATGTGGCATACGCTTTCCGCGTTCTAAATTTGCTACAGAGAACGATTTCCATACGACCTGCTGAAGTCGATGCGCGCTTTCTTGTTACCCTTTTTTAGTTTGTCTAGAATATATCGAAAGCTACTCAGTTTTCTAATTACAATTGATTTAAAAGATTAAAGAGTGTAAAATTTCCTAGAAAGGCAAGATTTTATTTTCTTTTAGCTTTAAAAGTTTCACAGAAAATTTCTCTCAGAAACCGGAGATGTCGAATAATTTACGACCACCAAGACCACCATAACGGCGAGTTACCTATCTGACAGAAAATTTATAAAATGCGCTCTCATTAAAAAAAAACCGTAATTGTAACATTATTAGTGTTTTTTCTTTATCTTGGAAATGAATCCAATTATTCATGAACATCCTATACAAAAACCCCAGCTAAAAAAAATCTGCAGAAAAATTTTTTTTTGAAGATATCTTAAAGATTTCTGCAGGTTTTTTGAAGACAGAAAAAATCTGCATTTTTTTCTTCAATTTAATCTGCAGAAAATTTTCCTATTATATTTTTCTCTAAATATTCTGCGGACTTTTTGAAGACAGAAATAAATATTTGAGGTTTTACCTTTTTAAACTTTTACCCCAAAATTTAATTAAATTTAAAATTAGTTTCCAACTGTCTTTCTGACTAGCTATTTTCCACCAAAAAACAAAGGAAAAGTGGAGTTTGCGCCCTTTGGAGGGAGAGAAGGCTTACCAGAAAGACAGAAGTTGAAAACGAATTTATTGAAACAGAGAATCTAAATTATTGAACAAAAATATTACTAATTTCATCTGTTACTCATCTCTACAACTTTGAAACACATATTCTGACCTTGGTTGATTTTTACACCACTAGATGGCGCCACGAGAGCTATGGTGACGCTAAAACTTAAATAGATTAATTTATCCACGTCTCGTATACTGCGGCGCAGCGTAATGATTAGCGCGCCTGCCAGCCTGCTATAGGAATGGGGGTTCGTATCCCGGGCAGGATGAATTTGAAGTTCTGTCACAATCTCAATCGGCATCGTACATCGGCAGACAGGAAAGAACTTCTACCTAAAAGAATTATACGCTCAGATTTCAAAGGAAATAAATATAATTCTTTTATTTAGAAAGTATCTTAAATAATAATTAATAATGGTCTCTCAATGCATTTTCCTGAAAAAGCCACAGGTTCATTTGATTTCTTGAACAGCTTAATACTACACAGATAGACGTTTCCGTTATGCATGCGTATGTGCACGGAAATTCTTATAATAAGGATAATAGACTTAGAGAGAATTTTCTCCTATCACTCCACGATAAGAAAAACAATTGCATGAAGTTGCTTTAAAGGAATACTTCCTTAATAAGAATGTTATGGCAAAAATATACCACGATGGATTTTAAAAGAATTAATGGGATTATCTCGATCAAATAATTCGAGATTAAACAGAGTATATAAAAGAATCTTGCGAATCTCAAGTGATAATATACATATAGCAGTTGAGCCTTAAGGAATCTTAAGAATAATATTGCCGCTTAGCCTTAGTATAGGCTTTGCAATTATATAGCCGTTTCGCCTTAGAAACAATTTATCTGCTTAGTCTTAATGAAGTCTTATCATAAATCTAGCTGTTTCATTTCCAGTGAAGCGACAGGGTTTTCCTGGGGCAGGGATTTGCCTTATATTTATGCCATGATGGTTGTTTAAATACACTTAAAATATAAGAGTAACATGATTACAAATGGTATCCATTCCTTTAATCATAAATAAACATGAAGACTTATATTTGAGATAGCACTGCGGACAACAAGAATTACATGATTAAAACGTCCAACAAACAGGATAATAGAGAATGGCGCTTTATGCACGAATATTCCGGAAGCACAATGCATAGGAAACCAGAAAAACCGATTAGCAACACAGACAACAAATCACCAATTACAGTAACAACCTCTGTGAAACATTCTTTCCGTCCATAAGATTAACATAGCAGGAGAAACAGTTTTAAAGATTTGTAACAATATTGAAATATGTAACCTAAATGATTTCGAGACGACATATCACAAGATATAAAATAAGAAAAAAGCTGATGTTATTTAATTAGTAATTAAAAATAAACCTATAAAAGTTTCTCATTTTGGTAAAACTAAGTATATGGTTTGAAAAATTTGTAACTGAAACCTTCAAACAAATAAAAGCAAACACAAAAAACATAATTAAGGAAATTTTTCAAAACCGTTGTAAGCGATGATTTTATTTAGCAATCTAAATATAAGATCCAAAATCAAATTCAGAGGCTATAAGTTTGATTTAAAAAATACCATGTTAACTACACAGCGACTGTTCATTATCAATGTGGTTTTTATAATATATATTATAAAGAAGTTGATAGAATTATCGATAACTGTGTTTAAATATTATTAGTTGACCGAACTGAATCTTAGCGAAAAAAATAAATAATAATTAAAATAAAAACAGTGAAATTACAAAACATTCAAATTACAGAAAAATTAAATTCAGGCAATAAGATTCTCATCGAAAGAAAATACTTCTTAAATTAAAAAGGATATATAATGTTCAGGAAATTGTAACCAGACGACTTTTTAGAAATCAATTTTTCTAGAATAAATTTTAATTGGCTGTGTGGCTTTCAAGTGGAACTTAATCAACGTTTCGGTAATCTCAATGTTCTTCCTTTTCACTTTTATTTTTAAATTTATTAATTTTACATTTCTGTTATAATTACATCTTTTTCTTTTATTGCTATCCGTATGGAACAAAATCAGCAACTCACGAATGAAATGCTTTCTATTAAAGTACAGTCTAGACATTTTCTTCATTTGGTAAAAAAGCACCTTTATTTTTACTTGCACTCATTTATAAATGAAGCTGGCATGAAATAAAAAAAATCCTTTTAATAACTATTATGAAATATTTCATGTTCCTTGTATCTTCGCGTTGCAGAAATAAATTAAATTCAAGTCGTAGTCACGATTTTATTTGAATAATGACGCACTAATTGCAATGCAATTTTTGTTCTTAGCAGTATGTTGGAAATGGTTTCTTTAATTATATATCTGACGAAATTATATATATATATATATATATATATCAGGTCGGTTAGCATTTGATTGTTGTAATTCCATATCTGGATTGGCTTTTTCATAGTAATAGTTGTTAATATTATTAGCTTTCTGTATTTTATTGTGTGAATAATATTTAGTTTTATAGTTTAATATATTTAATTTTAGACGATGATTTAATAGGTGTATATGATGAAAATGTTAGTTGAGTGTTAATGGTTTAAAAATATATATATATATTTATATATACATATTTTTATCCTTAATTTTAGTCGTTTCTATACAGTTATGTTTTATTTTTAGGGTTAGTATAAGACATTTCTTTCTAAATTCTTTCATTTTAGGGTAAATTACCGTGCTTGTTTTTTCAACAACAATAGTAGCAGGGATGGTTCGTACAGCAAAATTAATTTAACCTGGCTAAAACTTGTCCACAGCCAAGCTGCTATATTAATTGTTGAAAACTCCATTTACTTCGATTGCCTATTTCAATACTTTTAATAACAACAGAGTTTTTTTTTTACTTGTTGTCATATAAATGCTTAAACTTGATTTATTGTTCATGGTATCTTTAGTATTTTCAATTTTTTCGATTTTATTTAAAATTGATGTATTGTTCAAATAATGACTTTTTAGTATAGGATTTGATTCTTGATATGTTTTGTTTACTTTATTTCTGTATGATTATACACAAGTTATATTTGGAGTTATATTATATATATGAAATGTCTTCGTTGTTGTAGTCATTAAAAGGCCGAATAAAGAGATATTTTTTATTTATTATTCTTTATTCAACATATTATGAGAGTGGCGGAATATACGTACACGTCGTATGAAAATTTCAAGTCAAAAGCGAGCAGCAAATCCCTGCATTCTCTCAGATAAAGGATTATCATATAAATATGAAGTCAAAGTGAAGGGAATATTAGCTATTTTTACTAAATTACGTAAGAGTTTTAGGGAAAAGTCTTGTGCCAAAAGGACGCCGAATTCGCGATTAATGTGTGCCCGTGGAAGCGATTAAAGTATTCTTTTCGTTATAAATATGCCAAAACGTGAGATTTAATATACATCCAGTGCGGGAAATAAAAGGAGACTGGAGTTTAAGAAAAGTGATTTTGGAATGCATTAATATTGTACTAAGATTTTAAGGTAATTAATATCAGAATTTAAAGCAAAATTAAGTGTGATTATATATATATATATATATATATATATATATATATATATATATATATATATATAACAAATACGAAACAAACATAGCAGAAATGTAAAAGCAACATATACAAAATAAACATTCAAAAAACAAAATGTCAAGAAAACAATCTGCGGTAAGAAAAAGCCGAAAGTGGAATATTTATATAAAAGGGGAAGATAAAATAAAATAGAAAAATATAACACAAACGCAACGAATGCGCAAAAATGCTGCAATTCAAGAAGATTTGTGGAGAATATAACAAAATCATGAAAGTCAAAAAATATTAAAATAAAATTGAGAGATTGTAGTAAATCGGTAAAAGCGTATAGATGCTCATAAGGGTAAGTAAAATCTATACGAACCGTTAAAATTAGTGAAATCATAATGTTTTCTGCAAACAGTGTTGGCATATAGCTAAAAAACACTGTCCTTTACCCCGAACATTATGATAAACCAAGAATTTGAATGAAATACAAATAAAAGAAATTAAATTACTAACCTAAAACAGAGAGATGCTACCAACGGGAGACGCGACAAAGGGAATAACTGAACGCGTCATGTAGTGGCCGGATGTTTACGAAGATATCAAGTTACTTCTGAGGTTGGGGGAGTTTCGATGAAGATTAGGAAATCGATGGAAAAAAAAGGATGGAAGCGAACTGCATTGAGGAAACGATGAAGATTAAAGAAATGACGAAAAAAGGAAAGGAGTGTATTTAAAAATTAATGTGTGCATATATATATATAACTTTATTAGATTAAATAACGCACCTTTTGCAGTAAGCGAGAATAGCATATTTATTGAAACTTTATGGAACTGATATAAAAATGTTGTTTTGATGCGAAATGATGCAGTGAGAAAACGAAGACTGATTTTTGTGAAAGGTAGGAAAAAACGAGAGAAAATAGAAAAAACAAATCTATAGACGTATGAATGGAAGACAGATATAAAATATTTAGCTATCGTATTCAGTAAAATTTCATTGAGGTGATTTTTATTTTATCACCGATTTGCTTAAAGAACCTGACAGAAAATCATCAGCGCAAAAATAAATTTCAAGATGTATAAAAGAATATCAGAAGTGAATAGTAAAATAATAAACTCTCCTTTCCGTTTAGATGTCTTACAGATACTCTGAGAAAATTCAAGATGCAATAAATAGTTAAAGAAATGTATTTGTACTGAACCAACCAAGAGTGTAAGTCAACATTTTCTGCTCTTTTTATATAATTTTATATAACTTGACATGTTTCATGTTTGCAAAGATTGAATTTTGTAACCGATTTTTCACTCCTCGAAATTTTTTGTACACTTGTGTATTCTCAATGGCAATACATTATTTTAATATTTTCAGAACTTAATTATCAGCTCATCGGTTAATCGATTAAATATTGAATTTAATTTACATGTGGCGCCATCTGATATTTAATTTGTGAACAAAATTGTTTTTAAGATTTTATAATACATGTAATAAAGGGCTTTAAATTGTAAACTGATATGTCGAAAACAATTTTAAAAACTTTTTACTTTATAACGTAGGACTACGTTCCTCCAATTGGCGTCTCAGGAAGGAATTTGATGCATTCTCTAAAACGCCACATAGAACGTTGTATGGGAGATCCTCTATATCTCATTAACTACATATGTTAAAAAATAATTAATGTCTTATATTAGAGATAAAGGGTAACAACAAAAGTTTAAAAAAATGAAAAGAGGAATTGTAGTTCAGCGACTACTGAGTCGCAAAGTTGGGCAGAAATACGCATGAATTGGTGACGTCACACATATGAGGTGCGCGCCCTTGTGACGTTTTCGCGATCCTGATATCGTTATAGAGTTGAAAATTTTGTTTCGACAAATTTAATACAATAACGGATCCAAATGTAAATTTACAGAAAAGAAACGCCAATGAGATGCCAAACGAGATATAGAGAAGAAAACAAAAAAGATTGAGAATAAATTCGAGAAACAAGAGAGAATTGAGAGTAACTTCGAGAAACAAGAGTATCGCGAGAAACAATGAGAATTCGAAAAGCTTCGAGAAACAAAAGAGAATGCGAGAAGCTTTGAGAAACAAAAGAGAATCTCGAGTAACAAATAGAAACCGAGAAATAAAAGAGTCACGCGAGTAAAGCAGTCCTACGCCTTTAACATCAACGGCTATTTGAAAAAAACATCCTCCCGTCATTTTTTTTATTACATTAGTAGTGTAGTTTGAAAAACGCTTTTTATCACAATATATATAAATTTGTGTCTCGCCCACATAAGTCCGCACTAAAAAGACGCAAACTCTCTGTTATAACATTATGAAAAATCTTCTTAACAAGTCAACTTAAAAATGTAAATAAATTATTTACGGATATAACGACATGATTTTATACCAGCACTAATTTAAGATGAAGAGATGCCTACACAACTATATTTGAATAATATATCTGAATTTTTAATTTAAATATAAAGAATTCAGAAAAGAAATGTTTACATAAAATATGTTTCAGACACATGTTCAAATAATTTAAAATCTGAATAGACTAATTCATTATTATTGTAATTTCTTGAATGTTTAATGGGAAGTTATTCCCAGATAAAGCTGTCTGCAGAAATGTTAGAATTTTTTTTAAAAGCATTAAATACTTTAAAACATAATCCACGAAATTTTTACAGTTACAAACTTTGTTATATATAAGAATTTAAACGATAAGTATACACCTACTCTGGGGATGAATAGATATTATTACCTTGTGTAGACATACATTTAACTTGAAAGGATCGTGCACTTTTATCGTACTTTGATAGTGTGTGTTAAATTGCAAAAATTGCATCTGCATCTTTTTTCGGTTTTGTCATAAATTTTAATTAATTTAATTCTTTGCCACCAAAGTTTATTTCATCTCGTGTGGCATCTCTGGGAAATTTTGAAATTCAAACGATAATTTTTAGCCGTTTCATTAAATATCTAAATTTTTCTTAATCATTTACTTTGTATTCGATTTAAATTGTATTTGTCTTAACTTTTGTTGTTGATTCCATTAAGGTTTCAACTTTATTAATTTTTAATTCAAAATTTTTCAACGGGATTATTTATTCGCCATCTTGTTTTCGCACAAGAATTCGGCGTAATCAGGTTTTGGCGTCTGTCACTGGAATCGTTTTCCCTTATGATTTGAAATTCTTTGTACGTCTCTGAACGAGTGAGGTGTATTTGTGGTTTCGGGACCCAGGGCCGTTAGGGCTTCTGGGGGCCTTTGGAACTTCGGGAAGCTTGTCATTTTTATATTTTTCTCTTTTCCGTTGGAATTAAAATGAAAGAGTTCGATTCTCCAACAAGTTTTTGGTAAGGTGATGTGATGTCTGATTCTGCGAATTTGAAATCTTCAAGATTCTGCGAGTTTGAAATCTTCAAGATGTGAATGGTGTTATCCAAAATTTTCATCTTTATTCATGTATGTAATGGAGGCAATTGTGACAGCTTTTGGTGCTAAAATTTGAGCTATACAAATCAGCAGTTTGAGTGAACTGAATACTAACCTCAAGCCTTGCACTAGAAATGATCAGGTTACAATTTGAATAGTCTGTCCCGCAAAAATTTCTTCACGTTAACAGTGTTTAAGATGGAATTGTGCAAGGAAGCGTGTAGTGCACCAATAATGCGTCTAAATCACCGAGTTGTGTATACATAATTTTGTGAAATTACCAATTTCTTCGAATTTTTTCATACATCGCGTGTTGTAATAAGTTTTTTACAAGCAAACATAGACTGTAATGTGCTTTGTCAACGTCACACAATTGTTTTTCTGCAGAATCAAAAAAGTATTCCTTGAATTTGTTGTTTTTACCTAGTATCCTCATTACTATATTTTTTTCTAAGCCTGCAGCGCTTTATAATATGTGTAGCTACATATTTTTTTTTATTTTGGTTATTACATTTTTAGTTATGTGCATCAATCTTGTATATATATAAATCATGGCAATGATTAAAATGATTTAATTTAAACTATTCTATAATAAAAAGATTTAAATTCATAGATTTTGATTCTGTTTTAATATCTCTAATTTGATTCCACAATTATCAATGTACTACCCTATGCAAATGATTTAATTTAGTGGCTGGGCTTTTCAGGTCTCCAAAGGTATGTGATTATATAAGTATCGTTAGAATTGCTTATTATTGTGTTACATATTTCATTACCCAGAATTGATTTGATAATTGATATCTATATATATAATAAACTAAAATTTAACATTGGGTACCTACTTTGCTTTAACGTTTTATAAAAATCCTAGCTACCCCATCCAATAGTGTGATTAAAATTATATATGCTTAAAATACATAAGGAAGTTATCTCAGAAAATAGAAAGTTTTGAAAATAGAATATAAATAATTTTCGTAAAATGTACTAATATAATTTGTAAAATGCAATGGCTGTTGCCAATTTTTGCAAATATTTTTCGAATTCTTATTTAGTTCTAATTCTCACTTATTAAACTGAACACTATAAAATCCAATTTTAATATCACAAATATGTATAGATATAGATTCCAAAGTAAAATATTCTTTCTGACCAGCATACCACTGATGAAAAATGAAAAAAAATTGAGGAATTATTTTTCTTTCTTTCACAATTGAAACGGAAGCGAGACTCTTTTGTACAGAAATATTTAATATTCTGGAGAACAGGAAATACGTTTTTCAGAGAATATTTTATTTATTTTCCAGATTTCAAATTTCTCCACTTTTAGAAGTACTAAGAAAGAAAAGTAGATTTCGTAATCGTATTTCCAAGCGATGAACCGTGGGAAATTTTGAGTTGGAAAACATTTGACAAAAAATCCCTCAAACTTGTGGTGTTTGGAATTCAAAAAAAGGTTAAGTAATATGATAGATTCTGACATTTTTAGTCCCAGTTTAAGAAAAATACTCTTTTTTGCTCTGAATTCATAAGTGTACCAAAATATATTGAAATTCTTATACAAAATGGAAAATTTCAAGCACTGTTTTTGAAATGCATTTTCCAACTACGATCTTTTAGCAGAGCATTATTTTCAAAAAGAAAATATGCTTTTTAAATGTATTTTATATTTTTCTTTTTAAAGAACAATTGATAAAATTTTTCAGTTATTATAACAAGAAATTCAAGAAACTGATTTGAAAGTAGCTAATGCTAGCCAGATTTCGGGAAAAAAAATTCTAATTTATTCCAATATACTTAAATTTAGTGATAAAAATCTGTTATTATTACTTAACGTATAATTACAATGTAACGAAAACTAACTAAACTGAAACTAATTAAGTCTGTTTCATGTTTGTTATATCCTTATAATGTTATTCATACCAGTTTAATTCCAAACGACTTTAATAGTCTTAACAGTAAATATATTTTTACTATTTGAGAAATAAGTACTATTTTTTAAAGAATTCAAAGCACATTATCTTCTGTCCGTATCATCCATTCATTAGCAAACGCAGTTCTCAATACATTCGAAATTAAACCAAGGTTTGGTGTTATTTTTAAGAGTGAAAATATAAAATGCAGATCACAAACAATTATGAAACAATACCAATTGCCATTATTAATATAATATCCCAGATCTGGTCTGGGTAACGTTCTGACGTCATCAACAATAAAACTTGCGTCATAGCACTGCGAGACGTTAAAAACCATTATTTCATTGTTTGAGAACTTAAATTTCAGTAATTTTAAATTTAAAAGAGTAATTGTCGTTCTAATTTCAAATTTAATAGCTCCACAATAGTGAAATAAAAATTTTTATCAATTGATATAAAATGTATTTCGCTATGATCAATAATTCCCGAGAAGTTTTAAATTATATTAATCGTATATTTCAAATTACTTTCCGTTTTTCAATAGAAAGTAGTAAATTACGTCAGTGGTA
Organism: Araneus ventricosus; assembly: GCA_013235015.1. Taxonomy (NCBI): domain Eukaryota; kingdom Metazoa; phylum Arthropoda; class Arachnida; order Araneae; family Araneidae; genus Araneus; species Araneus ventricosus. The sequence goes on along the minus strand of BGPR01005597.1, from coordinate 43,826 downwards.
TATCATGCGCGTGATATAGTTTGGACGTCACGATGCATCTGATTATTTATTACAATCGTGATAATATAATTTGATAATATTTTTTGGCAACGTTTGACAAGCAGAGAAGTGCTTTGTTCTGATTAGAATTTTGAAAAAGAATTCCTCTGAAATTATAACTTTTGACTTACGTTTAGCAAGCTTAGAATTTCATGGTTAATGAATTATGATGAAATTATTCAACAACGAAAAATACTTCACACGGAATGTTGTTTACCAAGAGGTTTCTTGAATTAAGAAATATGTAAATAAAAATATTCCTGTCATCAAACATATGTTTATGTTATTAGTTTTCAATCAATGTTAAACATTTATCTCGCATATATATCTATTTAAACACGTCAAATTTGACGCGAATGAAGAGGCAATTTACACCCGTCATACCAGGATGGGTGATTTTCTAGTTATAGCAATAGTTTTCAATTTTTGATAACTGCATTTATACACATGCATTTTGAGACGATATTAAATACATTTTTCGTGTGCGTTGCTTTAATTAAGAGTAGAAAATTAATATAACGACAGACGAATCAGCCTAAAACATTACCATGCTACTATCGTTCGGAGTAAAGGTTGGAATCTACTATAATTTTTCACTTTTTCTTGACAGATCCAGTTGGAAATGTTATTACAGATAGCAAACACATCCTACCAAATTTGCTTATTTAGCCTGTTTTTAAATTTTTAAAGTACTTCATGAAATTATATTCCAATGCATATGTCTAAGCACGAGAAGCAAACCTAGACAATTTTAATCCATCACGCAACAATAGCCTTCACAAAAGTCTCTTCAGACCAATACTTCATATTCCTAAACTTAATACTTTGTGCAAAGCTCTGTAAGTAGTTTGCGTTTGCGTGCAACCTTAATCACCGTCGCTCGCAACGAGGCGACCATCTAGTGTCGGTTTACTTAATTAACACCTGGACTTCCACTTAGGCGAGGGATCGAACATAATAGTGGGATGAAGCATGTTTTTGTGGAAGAAGTTCTCCACTCTTTTATTCTGGCTAATTTGCGTGCGACAATCATTAAGTGGAGGGTCTTAAACTTCACCTTTGCTATTAAGCTTTTGGCAACACATTTAGCGGGCTTAATAGAAGATTGTGTGCAAGATATTTGCCATTTAATCCCCGGTTAACTGTAAAGTATACTTTCACTTATTGATTAGTTTTGTAACAGAGACTATTTGATCGCATTTCTAAAGTATCTCTCGAAACAAATTAGTGGAAAAAGAGAAAATGTTAAGAAGCCATTGAAAATGCTCTACTGATGTCTGTTCTGCCAGGATGGCGATACGTAAATTATTTTAAAACTTTTTTCTTTCTTCAGACTTTGTTAGTAAAGATTGTTTAGATTTCGTTCTTGTGAAATGCTTTTATAATACTTTTGTTTCCAATTGTCCTGGATAGGTTCAGGCCACAGAGGAAAAGTTAATTTGACCTTAAAGTCGTTCTTCCTCAACAGAAAAATTATCCCAATTATAATCCAAAATGGAAAGTGGCCTTTGATGAAGTTTTCCGTATGGATTCTTGATTCCTTGGTTTTTTCAATCGTATGTTGTCAATTTTGTTGCGTTTAATGTCTATTATAGTTTTGTTGTCTATAAATTGTTTTAATATCTCTACTGATGTAGAAAAAAATAGGGTTTGAGAATTTTATGATACTACACATACATTAAATATTGCAAAATCACCTATAATTGCAATCAAATCCTCACTATCTTCACTCTGAAGTCATCTATACTTTTGTGATTTCGTTGACAATACAATATTTTAATACTTACCCAAGTTAATTACCAATTAATTGCTAAATTTAATAAATTTTATGAAGTACTAAAGGCGCCATCTGACAGGAAATTTGAGAAAAATTGATTTTAAGATTTATTTGTTTATTATCCTCGCCGACCCACTCCCCATTAAGGTTGATTTTAAGATTCCAATATATTTATAATATTGATATATAAAATAAAGTCCAAAACGTAGAAAATAATCTAAATACAAAAAAAAAATACAAAATTAGAATGTAAAACTGCTTTTTCGCTCATTTCTTGAAACATTAGTTTTGAAATTTTGTAGTGATTTGTGTCTCCATTTGAAATGCTATATTTTAATAATTTCAGAACTTAATTAAAAATTAATTGATTAATTTTAATAAAATTTAGATTCTACAAGATTTGCGTCATCTGGCAGAAAATACTGACTGTGAGATTCTATAATATTTATTATAGTGAAGTGTGTAATATATTAAATGTCAAAAAGTAGAAAATAATAAAAAGTTAAAATTGCACTGAGAAGTGGAAATTTTCTTTTCTCAAAAATGTGGCTATCAGAACTAACTCGTAAAAGCGTTAGGACTCAGAAAATAATGCTCTGAAAAATTAAACCGTAATGAATTTCATAAGAAGTAATATTCCTAAGTTTTCATTAAAAATTAAAACACATTATAAATACCAGTAAAACTTATTATTGCTAACAACATTTCTATCAGCACTCCTGAGGCCGCATTGTTCTATTTATAAGGTCGCGGCTTCGAGGACGAAGGATCCCAGGTTCGAAATCCGATTCCACCGAATATCCACCGTGTATATGGGTCTGTTGCACGCTAAATAATACGTAAGGGCCTAACGTCCTCCTCTTGATATGTTGTGGAAGTTTGGAGAGTGGGGTGTCAGCTTCCCAGATAGCAAAGAAGGTTGCGGAAAGGTTGCCATTTCGCTTTCAATAGGCTATCCGCGAAACCATTTCCGCCCAAACCGTTTCGGAAACCATTGCAACAAGGTTTACATAGGAAAGCTTTTGATGAACTACCTCACCGCCAAGGCTTGAACGAGAAGCCCGCGAAAGCATTTCCGTGCAAACCATTTCGGAAACCCTTGCCACAAGGTTTATATAGGGAATCTTTTTATGAACTACCTCACCGACAAGGTTTGAAAGACAAGTCCGAGAAAGAATTTTCGCGCAAACCGTTGCGGAAACCATTCCCTCAAAATTGACGTAGAAAAGCTTTTTATGAACCACCTGTCCCCTTGTGTGCAGCCCAGTCCGGTATAGTGGTTGTTGCGTTTGCCTTCCCACTTTATGAATGCGGGTTCGATTCCCGGCTCGGAGGAATTTGAGGTTTTGTCGCAATGTACAGTGAAATCGTACAAATGAGTTCATTTAACAATTAGATTAATCAAATTAATTGAAATTAAATTTAAGCGTTGATTAATAAAGATTCCTAATTGATTTAATTAATTGACTTTCCACGTGATAACGTCGAAAGAAGGGGATAATAAAGGAGGTTGGACCCCTCTGTAGGAGCATGGCTTTAAAGAGGTGATGAAAAAGGGGGGTTGGACCCCTCTGTAGGAATATGGCTTTGAAGAGGTGGTGAAAAAGGGGGGGGCGCCCGACCCCCCCCCCCCCCCCCCCCCCCCCCGCGGGGGGAAGGGGTTTTCTATTTTGTCCGCCGAAGGAGGGCTTAACAACCTTTTGAAAGTCCTGAAACAAGCTTTGTAATAAAAGCTTGGGTAAATCTTACTAAAAACATTACAGGAAACCTTGTTTCTTGTTGACTAGCAAACCTTTCCGCTACCTTACAGAAAGGTTCAACCCTTGTCAAGGAAACCTTTGTGACAGCCCTTTATCCTTGCTGAAGACAAGTCTTCCTAACTTTTTAGACAAGCTTTCTTTGCTAGCTTTTGACAAGCTTTTTTTTGCAAGCTTTTGATCTGGGTTAAGTGTAGCCCTCCTTAACTGCCCATGGTTAAAAATAACGAGCTATGTCCAAACATAGCCCTCTTGATGCTTCAAAACGTGAGCCTAATATAACTATATTGAACAAACTTCTATCAGCACCCCACGATTTCCAGTTTTGTTCTGACATCCGTACTTTTCAGAAAAAAACTTTTCCACTTTTAATTACACTAATAAAAGCGGTTTCTTACAAATTTTGTTCACCTTCCTAGTAATAATTTACATTTGTTAAATGAATACTTTTAGCATCAATTTAAATCTTTTCTTCAATTCCTTCAGTTTCTTTTGCTTAATGCAGTCAGACGAAACGAAGGCGTTTGGACTTCTAGAAGACGATAATTGACGAATTTATCAGATATTATATGGCAGCTAGGATATTTTAGGTGAGCATCTGATGGCTGGCGATAAGATTAAATCTTCGAAAATCCCTTTTTTCTCTTTTATTTATTTTCCCTTTTTAGGGACTATGACGATTGCTCATAAAGGAAAGTAAAGCAATAAAAATCCAGTTACCAAATTATAGGAGGATACATTGTGAAAAAATTGCGAGGATTTTGGAAACATTTTTTTCTTTGATAAATGCAAGACTGATTTTCTCTAAAAGAAGGAAAGAAAGTCGCAGGCCTACATACAGTTTTTCTATTCAGTTGCGGTAGAAAAATACAGATGTATTTTTTAAGAGTACGCTAAATTTATGTCTATTTTTTAACAAATGAAGAATAAATTTTACGAATTTATGACTTTTCTGATTGATAATTTTGAATGTAAACTAGAATGAAAATGATGGAAATTGGAACTGAGACAAAATCCATAAAAAGCTTCAACTTTTTGTGTTTCGCGTGGAGCAGTTCAGAAATTTGAATCTCTAGTAAATCAATTGCATCTAAAAGCAATTTTTTTGGTTTAAAATTTTCTGTACTTTTCCGATGAAGAAAATAATTCCGTAATGATTAGTAATATGATAAATTTGTCCCTATCTGCAAAATATTTAATTCTAATTTATGAAAACATTTTTCTTGTTAATAATTGTTTTAACAAGTTCTATATAATACATGTCAGTTAATATAGAGAACAAAATTTCTAAGAATGAAAATAAAAACGTGGACAAAAAAAGTTCACCAGCCATAAAAGAGAACTATCAACCGCAAATCAGAAAGAAGCAAATTGCAAGAACGGAATCTTTTTCTAACAAGAGATGTTCAAGTATATAAAATTTATCGTCATTTTGTTTCTTCTCATGTTTCTTAACTTCCATTCAAATATAAAAAGCTTCGATTCAATATAATGTTTTAATTAAATAATTAAATAATTTAATGTGATAATTGTTTTACCATTATTTGTGAATATTATCCCTATGCCATATTTGCCTTGAGCAAACCCTTGTTGAATCTTAAATTTTAATATTAAGTCAGTCATAGATGTTATATTTCTGTATTAAAATCACGTAGTATCCGTAAACTTGTTAAGTGTTCTATGGATTCTTAAAAGAATTAATAGACGATACATTTCCAAAATAAAAGTGAAGGTCATGATGAAAAGATTAAGTATGGTTAAGATTTGATTAACTGTTATTTTTCATCGTTCGTTTTATATCATCAATTAATTTATATTTAAAAGGAGTCTTGATGTTATTCACGTGATGAAGTGATTATGTGATCCACGTTTTAACTAATTCTTATTCCCTACACTGTCACTATCGTTCAAAATTTTTCCTATACTTTCTCCCTTTTTCCACTTAAAGACAATGCTTTAATATAACGAAATAAATGAAACCTAAGATGCGATTAAAACACAGTACATTTTAGCTTCGTACTTATTTAATTTGTAATATTTAACCTGGATTAAAATGGCAATAATCGCATAATATTGATGTTGATTAAGATTTGTCCATGGCACACACTTTACACATTAAAACTGATTTCACCTCTCAATATATGCGAATTCAAGCGTTGTTATCGGTGAGGCTCCTGTATGGTGTGAAGTATGCACCAAAAAGGGCACTTTCAGCAGTCGTTAA
>BGPR01005597.1:6326-38019 GCA_013235015.1 Araneus ventricosus | reverse complement strand
GTGAGGCTCCTATATGGTGTGAAGTATACACCTAAAGGGCACTTTCAGCAATCATTAAAGTGTTACAGGAATTGAATGTATTTCAAGCACACATCACGGAACAGATTGAACTCTGCTATTTCCTATTTCATATAAACAGGCTCGTCATTTCATAGCTTTAGTAATACCTTGAACGTATTTACCGGTCGTGAATTCAAAAAATATATTTTGAATAATATGTTTGTATTTCTGGACAGTAATCACTGCACATATGATTCCAAGTCAGGTATATGAAGAAAACTATTCTAGATTATAAACTTTGGCTACAATGAGAGAAACTAAATTCAAAAGGTAGCCTTACTGCAGCTGAATGGATTAGTATTTTTACTTTAGGTTTGAGTCTCGTTTCGAAACTATACAACGACTATTTTGAGGCGTGTCTCGTAATTTTGAGCTATGTTCACGACAACCCTTTATTTTTTCTTGCACCGCAAACATCATTAAAAATGAATCACGGTGATTGAGTTAAAAATAAATCTGTCATCTTTCTTCCCCGAAGCGAAAATTCGACCGCCAGATTAAAATTGAATACTCACCCTGGTAAATCTGACTTAATCTGAATTACCAGTTCACTACGAATAGTAACGCGGGTACTGAGATCACTTAAAAAATGCCTATAACTGGCCCATGCACCAATCTCTCCTGTAAGAGGTAGGTCCCGTGACCGGCGCTGATTTACACTCTCATTTTTCAACCTGAAACAAAAACCTGTCATTCATCCGACAAGTTCTCATCCACGAATTCCCGGGGGTGGGGGCTATCATCGGGTCACTGTGACATTCCTTGATTGGAAAATGTTATGTGACTACCCGTATCTCAATACATGTGCTTTTTATGGAATTTTATTAAGTCGCAAACGCCAGAGCTGAAAAGTAATTATTGTTTTTTTTCTATGAAACGAACAGCATTAATCCTTCTTTAGGCGCGCTATTATATGTCTCATATTAGACAAATGATTTTTAAGATCAAATGGCCATTTTGATCCGCAATATCATAATCTTTAATGCTCGTAAATAAAAAGCCAAAATATAATTATTTTGCACATATTACTTTATTTGCAAATTATTTCAAACCATCTCCCTGATTTCTTGAATTTTTTTTAATTGCCCATTTTAGAGGCCATCGTCGAAGTAGAAAAAAATATACCACGATAAGTCGAGCCGATTTAAAGCAATCATTTAAAATTGCTGAAGAACATTCCTTCACCATTAAAGCCAATTTTGTTTTACACAATTACAATAGCTTATAAATTAAAATATGTATATAAAAAGCATAGAGAAATAATTTGCAAATTTGTGTGTGGCTATCTGAGAGATCGGAATTTAATGTGTTCCGATGTTTGGATGGGAGATATTGGAACTAGAACTTCGATAATAGCACTTCAGGAAATTTTTTGAAGACAGCTAATAGGCCACGAAGCCATTGCCACTTGATTTCGAAGAGGAATGCAAAATTATCCAAACGAAATCGGATATCTTCTATCCCTTATGGTAATTCTCCAAATGTCGCATTTTTGATTAAACTCAATATATGTTTTGATATATTATTTTTCAGTTTAACTAGATATTATAAAATCTTCTTAAATATTTATGAAATATATTTTTTTTCTGAAATAAGTTTATTCAAATACCTTGGTGCATTTTTTAAATCTTTCGCACACACTTTTATTTTCATTGAAATAGCTTGTAATATCCACTGAACTATGAAAAAGGGGGAAACTGTCTTCTATAAAAAGCGTTAAAATTTCAATTAATTATAAATTGATAAAAAATGAAATTAGGTAAGCTTAAAAAAAAGTTTCACTTTTATATCTGCAAAGTGCAAATAGCTGTTAAAATATAATAAAAAGAAATGGCAGAATTTTTAATATCAATTTCTAGTAAAGTAAATACATTTAGTTTCTCATCAGAGAAGTTCATTTTCTGCATCAAAGTATTTTAATTTTTATAAGTATGTTTTAAATTAAATATCCTGTAATTCCTCTCATACGCTTCCATTAAATTAACCGTAAACTGCCTTAAGTGTTGTCAATTTTTTTCCTGAATTCGCTATCTTAGAAAAAAGAAAATTGATTCGACTAAGGCCTCTTGAGACACTTCATTTGTGAAAGATAACGTTTTAACGACCTTGCTGCAAGTGACGCTTTTTGGCATTTGCCTTTATTTTCTATTTTCTTTCACATGGAGTATTTTTCTGTTTTATAGTTAATTTATTAAGTTATGTCTTTAGCTATTAGAACCTCGTTATTTAGACTAAAAAGAAGGAATTATCGGGAAAATATTCTGGTTAAGGGATCCATAAACATCACTGGTTGTTTAGGTTGAATTATAATAATATTTTATACTGTTTATTATGCAAGAGTTCTAGTGAATAATTCGCAAAGATAATAGTTTCGGAAGAAATAAAATAATTTAAACACATGAAAAGTGTTGCAATTTAGAACAAATAATAAAGCCAAAACATATACAAAAGTCTTTTCGTGAGGCAACTGAATTAAAAAGCAGTTACCTTATCATCATTATGACAGATTTCAAATTTTGCCATTTTTCATTTAGTTATTTAGCCTCTTTATCTTTTTTTTCTTGTCTTTCGTAGACACCTTTAGAAGCCATGCGCTTGTTATATAGGTCTACTATAAATAATAAAACTGAATGTAAAATTTGCATGGAATTCGATTGTCTTATATATTATTAGTTAGGAAATTTTCTGAAAGTTCAAGGAATCAGAAAACTAGATAATAAGCATAAAAGTAATTTTATTATAAAAAAGGTTTTCATTATGAGTATGTAATTTTAGCTCATTCTTTTAGGATGCCAAATTTCAGGGTGGGGGTAGATAAACCGGATGTTTTTCAAAAAGCGTATATTCAGACTTGGAGAGTGAGAAAGAGAGAGACAGGTGTGCCAGTGGGGACATTCTGTTCCATTGTCCATAGCATTTATCAAACCAAATGTATAGGTTGCTACTTTGGTTTGATGCGGTGGTCAACAGGCTAACTTGGTTATTATTATGATCTATGGCACTAGGGCAATAATTTACTTTAAGTTACTGCAACAAAGAGTATCTACTGCATCTCATTAGGCAAGGTAACTTGGAAGGTATAAACCACCGTTGACAGGTACGCATGTGTTGCATCTGTATACTAGATTGTGCAGGCGTGAGGAAACATCGCATAACACTGAAGAAGGCGGCACATGATAACAATTGTAACTAATAAACTTAACAAGATAAAAGTAAGTTGAATCATAATTAATTGAACAATCTCCGCTACGCATGAGTAAGGTAGACAGCGTATGCAGGACGAAGCTGTTGCCACAATCATTAGCATTTCTGTCGCTTTCACGCAGCCTTGGACGTTATAACAGCCTGTTTGTTAACAAAAATTGCGGTAAACCTGGAGTTAACGGTGCGCAACTGTTTCTCGATAATTTTTCTTGGCACAATTTCATTTGCCGTCGCCAAATATTGTTTTGGAAGTGCAGTGGGCTTTTTATTGTTCTATTTGGCATGCGTCACCTGAAAAGGAGAGATTGAGCATGCGATTTCTGCGGCAATTCGAGAGTGTACCGCGTAATATTTTTTAACTTAAAGAAAATATCATCAGCTTCGCTTTCAGCATAGCAGGAAACTAGCAGCCACGCTTTTTCAATGAATGTTAGGAATCTAGGGTTTTTAAAAATTTCAGAAGACGAGAATTTCCGCACGCAATGGCTGCAGCATTTCAAGCGATTACCGGGGATATTTTTTAACTTATAAAAACATCAAGAGCTTCGATTTCAGCATAGCAGGAAACTAGTAGCTTCGCTTTTTCATTGGATGGTAGAAGTCTAGGTTTTTTTTAAAAATTCGAAAACGGGAATTTCCGCATGTAATGCTTGCGGCATTTCAAACGTGTATCGGGAAATTTCTTAACATATAAAAGCATCAGCAGCTTCGATTTCAGCATAGCTTTGCTTATTCATTGAGAAACGAAACACACAGAATGACATACACAGTGCAGAACCTATATTCAAACCGAAGAAATCCAAACGAAGTTTTATTCAAATTCGAATGAATAGACCAATAACATCGAAGAGTTGAACAAAACAGTCCAATCGAAACGAGGCACAATGTAGAGTGATGTGCAAAGCACCGATGAAAAGTTTAATTTCCGTGCATGTGAGCATGTCACTCGTTAACAACTTCATCGCACAACCAAAACAAATGTTCCTTCATCTCCGCACTTGGCGACAAACAGTTGGCGATCCTAAGAGGAACGAAGTAAGTTGACTCCGTAGACTCCGGATTAACCAAAATTGCTTTATGGGGAGAGGGGAATAGATTATAGCCTTTCGGGATGTGTTTCATAGTATATTCAATATACACCAAACTAATTCTTTTTTCTCGCCAAGCACATCTTATTTGGGCTTAATCTGCATTTAAGAAGATCACAAACGCAAACAGATCTACCTGGTGATTCACGCAACACCCCAGGAAATGGAGAAAATATTAGAATTTCAATGTTACGAATGCCATTGCGCTTTGCCGGCAGATATTTGTCGGAACTTCAATACATAAACCAAAATTGACATCATGTGCAAGATATAATTTTAATTTTGCGAATGTCATTGAATTCTATGTAATCACAAATATCCTTGTAAATATTTCTCAATTCTTGCCAAAACTGAAAATTATGTAATTATTTCAAAACCATTCTATTAATCAGTCCAACCTGTACAAATGCTAGAAATTTCATCCAAAAGTAATTAACGAAAATATAAAGCATAATATAAACATGTTTTCTTACATAAGATAGGAAAAAGATAAGATATCTAAAATAAATTTTCCAGCATTTTTTGCAGTTTTTTTAAAGTCAAAGAATACTCTACTCAATAAGGAGTTGAATGGCAATACAGTTTCAGATGTGCATTGGAAATTAGCGTCTTTTTTTCAACTTTTAGAAAAGAATAAGAAAGGGAAAGAAATTAAAAAGTTTCTATGTTTTATTATTTCTGATGAAATATCAATTTACTGGGAAGTAGAATTTAATAATAAATGCTTGTAAGAAGCCTCTCAATGATGTAATTATCATCCAAATTTAATTTAACAAATGATCATCATTCATTTTGATGAATGCACCTTTAAGATATTATTGAATAAAAGAGATATGATCATTCTGAGGCTTGAATCGAATGTTACAGTTAAGAAGAAGGGAGGTATTACCAGTTTTTAGAGGAGGAAGTTCAATTTGCGTAATTGAACATTTCCATGATTCTCGTTCATTAAATATTCATTCAGATTTCATTGAAACATTTTGAATTTTATGCATAGCTTTAATTAATCGCTTCATATTTCTCCAGACATTCCATTTTTGTACTTCTTTTTAACATATGCAAAATTTTTTTTAATGTTTCCCAGCACTGCATTAAACTATTACTTATTCGATTATTTAATCACAAGTAAGGAGTATTTAAAGAAATCAAATGCATATTCTTAAGTATCTTTTTTATTATTCTTAATTTTTTTTTATTCAAAATTGATTTGATGTGTATGATAATACATTTTAATACAACACTTATGTAAGAGGGAATATGATAAAAAAGGACAGTTAGGGAAATGAAATTAATTTAACTAACAGACGAAATTATCATGAATATTTCTATTCAAGAACCAGGGTCAGTTTAAGTTGCATGAAAATATTAAATGCTTATAACTGTTTTCTTAAACACTGTATATCTGTAAATTTTTAATTTATTTAATAGAATACCGAAAGGACTTAAAATTTGGTTTCACATTCTGTAATTTTCTTTAAGCAACAAGCTCACAACAGACGTATTTCATGTTTTTTGGTCTGATATTATTGATTTTTAAGATAATTTTTTTCAAAATTCTTCCTTAGAAATGCTTTAACTCATTAAATCCTTTTTAGGAAACATATATACAGAAAATATTATGTATTTTCTGTAACGCACGGTATTAATACTCTTCTAATAGTTTATTTTTCTGTTAAAATAATTTACGTAGATTGGTTTTATATTGTAATTATTTCCCAGAAAATCAAATGAAGGTATGCAAAGCACGGTTGCTGTGTAAGATCTTGAATTTTCAATTACTGGATACTAGATAATGAATAAAAGTTTCATTTCTTAATAATTTATTACTTTACTTCAATTTTAATTAAAATTCCGTAATGTTCTTTCAAGTGAGCATTAAAGCATTTAAATATATTTAGGTACAAATTGAAATCAAGTATATTTCTATAATTATATATTAAATAAATCTTACATTATATCAGTTCTAAGCAATAAAATAAGAATGCAAAATGACTGAAACTTCTGTTCTAGTAATCGAACTTGGTTATTTTTGATAATTTGATGTTGTCTATGTTTGGCGTTTAAGAAGCTTTTCTCCTTATAATATTATTTGTTTTCAAATATATTTGGACTGTTTCGGATTTCCAAATATGGAACTACTTTGAACTATCTTTGGAAATTTCTTTAATATACATGGTATGAAACTAGCTAAATCTATACAGAAAAATTAAACTTATATCTATTTCTATTTCTAAACCATTTGTGCTGCATAATTTTTTAATATTAAGTGGGAGTAGAAATAATTGACTTTTTCAGGCCTTATTTTGCATTTCTTGCAAAATAGTTTCATTGTAACGATAGTGCGTTAACAGAGGAATAATTTCGCTACAATCTATACATTTAGATGCAAGCGGAGCTCTGCGAATCTGCATCAAATCTACACAATTCCATCAGCTTGCTACTATTCAAATCTTGTGGAGGTCCCAAATCTCTATACCATTTCTGTACCATGAATTTTGAAAATACATCTCCCATCCGTCAATTATTTCAAACACTATACTGATTCCCATAGTGCAAAAAAATTCCAGTAATCTTCTTATCTAAAAATAAGACAAGAAATTTTGGAAAAGAAAATTATATCTGTATAATCAAGTCAACGTCCTTAAGAATTATCGGTTTATTTATTTTACTATAATAGCAGGTTTTTGTTTTCCACTAATGAACCATAAAGTAATGAACTGAATTCATATAAGTAGAATATGAATTGTTATATAATCAATTTGCATATAGCACGACATTATGCTATCACGATTTCTATGAAACATAGCGGAATTTGACGAAGCACTCCTTCAAAACTCTGTTTTAATAACACCATTTCCTAATATAACGACTTACACATTCCTTATTATGCACAATTTTTGCACATAATTGTGATTGCGCTGTGATATTTCCGCTAAGAATGACTTCGATTTTTCAGGAATAAAGTAATTTTTTATAGGACCATCGAATGTCATTTACAATAATATTCAAAACGCAATGAATGACCTTGTATTGTAAATACAGTATTACGTTTACGTTCTAGTCTTTAACGTCTTCTCGTCGTTTCAAACACTTTTTTACCCCTCTTAGTATAAGTTTAAACGATAAATAATGTAAGTGTTTTTCCAATATTTACGCTTCCTCCTGTTTATACCACTATTCGTCTGTTCCTTTGAGAAGCGTAAAAAAGGGGGTAATATTGCATTTAACACGTCATCCAAACTTTCACGCTTCTCTGTCCAGATCTTATCACTTCTGCATCGCCACATTTGCCGAAGATCATAAACTGATTCACGCAAGAAATGATGGTCCATGAACTTCAAAGCCCGGTCACCTTTGATGTAAGACATGAAGGAAAAGACGTTAATCTTTCTCTCCATACGTGACGGAGGTTCTTCGAGAGAGAGACAATTTCATATCAGTTCGTGATCAATGCCCATCATTGTTTCTGTCTATGAAAGTGCGGTTGTTTTCAAGCGATGAAAGCATGGGCGTGATAGGAAAGTTGTAATATATTTGCAGAACCAGAAGTAATATTTCTGAAATAATACCCATACAAATTACAAATACGCTCTCAAAATGAGTGATTAACTTCATTCGTAACAAAACATCTGTAGCTCATTTAAAAATATTAAGAGAAACATATTGAGTAAATTTGTTCAAAATCACAATCTTACAGAATACCGAATTTCTCTTTTCTTATTCATCTAAATTTCTATAGGCTTCAATTAATATTAATTTATTCTGCTGTAATGAAAATGAACTCTTCCCAGTAGCATATAATAATATTTCCATAAAGAAACTAAATAGTTCTAGTAACAAGCTTAAAAATGTATTTGTCAAACTGATGATACTAACTTGCTTAGTAAGCAGATGGTATCAAATTTTGATTTAGAACGCTCTGTATTTGTAAATAGTCCCTGTATGTCTTAAATGTCTTATGAACAAATGAAAGATAATGAAATATTTCGTCTCAGAAATACTATTTTGCAGATAGGATCGATTAATTACTCAAATATTTCAATTGCAATGCAGGAAAAATTGCCCAGAGTGAAAAAATTGTTTTGTTTCAATTTCATTAAAATTTGTTTTAATTGAATATGAAAAAATTTGGTATATTATACTAGAAAGAAAAATTATCTAACATTTAAAATTTTAAATTATGGATACATTTTATCTCTAAATATCCTTTCAGAACAAGAAGTATGGCTGAAATCCGAAAAGTGTTTTAATTCTTTTCGATTATTTCAAAAATTAGAAATGCCCAAGAAGTACTCTTGCCTTCCCACATTAGCAATAATGAATCATGCTATCATATATGAGGTAACAAAATGGAACAGGTAAGTAAAACTATCAAAATGATGATAAGTTGGAAGACAGATTTGCTCTGCAAGGGGCAGTATAATCTTGATAGTTTAAAGATACGGTGTGTACGAGACCTTATGCCTTTGAAGAATCTTATTGGTTCAATATCTAATCAACGCTTACACAAGAAAAATGTTACAATAAATCGATAAGAAAACTTCAATATTCATTCATGTTTTCATTTTATGTTTGTAACAATGCCCCCAAAACTAAAGTATGTTTCGTTCTCCAGTAAAAAATAATTGGGAAAATAGATTATTCTTCTTCCTGTTTTTCCTTCTTCTGCTTTTCTTTTCTTTTCGAATATAGATGGCGGCATGTTTCTAGTTTTCTTTGCAGAAAAAAAGGAGAAAAGTGGGATTATTTATTTAGGCGGTGAGTTCGCGCTGGTTTGTGATAAAGTGAGGACATTTTATCTCTCTTCTAAATGTGGGGTAAGTTTCTTTTTATGACTAAATAAGGCTAATAATAAAAAAAGGGCTAAAATTTTTAAATCAATCTTATTTCCGTTTTTATGTTTGTGTTTGGTTTTCCTTTTTCTTTTAAAATAATGCTTATTAGAAGGTACTGATCTCCTTTGTCTTTTGTTGGGAAATTTCGGGCTAAGAGAAGCTATATTTGGCGTAATGCAAGCTTCTTACAGAAAAATTTCCTAAATATTTTGAATCCATTTCATATAAAGTCCTTAGCCCTTGATAAAGTGGACTAGAATGGATAACTTGTTTGTTTAATTCGATTCTCTCAGAGTATTTTTTATTTTTTGCTTTCATGAATGATTTTGATTCCCATTGTTTTCTTTGTATGCTTTTGCAATTGCGCGCTACTTAAACATTCTCCAAGTTCTATTGTGTAAATTTTGCTGTTGCTTTTAAAAGTTAAAGTTAAATTTACTTATTTTAAATTTTTTTCCTACTTTTTCGAGTTCATTGTTTTTAAGTTCTTATTCTAGAACAGATTTTAAGCATGTAAGAAAAATTATATCTTTTATGTAAAATGATCTAACATACTATCATTTCTACTAAGATTTCGATTATACAACATTATATGGAAAGTAAATTTGAAAACTATTTTTCATCATTTCTGCATAATATATAATATTCTTAAGTGGTGCCTGCAATTTTATACACATTCTATGTATCTATCAGAATCCAAAGAAAATGAAACTTTCAATACATTCTACGCCATCAGATACATCCTTTGTATGATTCATTTATTTAACACGCACCCAGACCCAACGAACCAGGAAGGGTGGAAGGCCTTTCACGACTGGAGGGAAACAGACAACAGAGAAAATCATTATAAAGTACAAGTCTCAACCAAACCAGCGATGATATTTAATTACATAAAATGTAAAATTCACACATAGACAATATATATAAAACTCCACTTGCAATAATACATATGAAGCTTATAAAACATCCAAGGACACTTAGTTAAAAATACATAATAAACCGACAGTGTATAATAGCCATCCAATAACAGGCACATAATTCTACTCAGCAGAATTATTTTATTAAAATATTAATTTAAAAACAAGTTCATCAGAAGCCGCGAAGGCAGATATTAGAACAAAACCACATGAAAACAACAAAACACAGACATGAAGGATAGAAATCACGAAATCTTAAAAGAAAAATCTTTTAAAATATTTAAAAACTCTAAAAAGGTGTCCCCATCCCTTTGTATGATGTAACTCATAATTCCCTTTCAATTTCTTTTTATTCACTTAGTGTCTTTTAAATACTGCATAACACATCAATCTTCTGAAAGAACGCTAAGGTAATGGAAATAAAGAAAATCCTGTTATGTAAACTCTACATGCTGTGCTGTAATGTAAAGGATGTGCCATTACATAACAAATGTTAGAATAGTCGCAACACTAAACGACTCCAGTGTTCACGAGATAGAACATGAATAAAATATGAGCCTCGGGAAATTCAAGATATTTCTTATTCTCAAAGCAAATTTTCGTCATTTCTTTTCAAATTTCTATCATTCTGTTGGTGATTTTTCCGTATCTTTCTAGGAAACTAAAAATATGGCTATTCGTCTGGTAGTTTAACAATTGACAGAGTGACTTGCTGAATGTTTAAAGGAGTTGGTTTTCGAAAAATGTCAAATGGGTAACGATTCAATAATATTTGTTTTCTTCTGAAAACGGCAATGAGGTTCTTATTTATTTTTAAAAATACATAAATTCTTTTAGTAAATGTACCAATTTGTCACTGTTTAAAGCTTTCATGTGCTTTAATATTAATTGAATTTTTAGTGATTTTAAAAAAAGTACAATTATTATCAATAATACAATTAAATGATGCATAGAGACCTTGAGAAACCTAAGAATTGAGTTCAAATTAGTAAAAATTTTCAAGAAAACACACTAATTTATTGAATGGATTTTTAAAATGTGCTTTGCTTCCAAAATGTGAGCTACTAATTATACATGTGGAGGACCAAATTCTGCAAACACTACGGACGAGTACAAAAACATTTGTTAATCTTCCCTTAGTCGAGTTGGGTACACGTGTCCCGCCATTAGTGTTCTAAACGATACAATTTAAATTTCATTCAATGTTTAGAGATCAAACTTTCAGCAACTGTCCTTGAAAAACTCAGCAACAATATCGCAAAGTCATTCAAGTTTAAATTGTAAATGGACGGGAGATAAGATAATACAAAGACTCATGGGTGGTACGTGTACCCCTAGAGCCTAACCGAATAATTGAAATTAGCAGTTGGTCATTCTTCTTCTTTCGCTGTTCCTGCAATAACGTTTGCTTTTCTAACGGCTTATTTTGCTTCCCGCGTGAAATTCTGGATGTGCTTTGCTTAATTTTTATTTTTTTAAATATTTGATGCTAAAAAAACTAGTAGAACTATCGTAACAGGGGATAACTGTTTTTCTAACTTCCCCAAAATCTTTTGACAAAGGTAGTAACTAATTTATGTCGATAGAATTCATTTAAATAAACGGAGTTATTCAACGAATTTTTGTGTACTTTCAGTTTCTCTTAATGAAGAGACAAGTCTTAACAAACATCTTTAAATTGTTACATTTGATAACCTTAGAAAAGGAATTTATGTTCTAGATCCAATATGCCGGAAAAATGTCTCAATAAATACTTTTCATTGATTATGGGTCTTTTTTCCAACATTTAAAGCACTTTTACTATTAACAATTTTGTAATATTCAAACACAATAATATCGATGAGGAAACAAAACGACTTGATACCATCGAAAATTTCAGTTGTATAAATTTTATACTTCAAATTTTATTCAGAGCTTCCCAATTCTCGGCTTTCAATGGAATTAAAAAGAAGAGCAAATCTTATGTTAGGAATCAACGGTAGCTACCGTGAGATAAGATATGAAATGAAATTTTTTTTTCATATTCTAATAAGAAAATAGGTTCAAAATTAAGAAAATTTATAATTTTTGGGAAATAAATAGTAAAATATAGAAAGGAGGTTGAATTATATTTAAAATATTGAAACCCAGTATTGAACAATATAACAAAAATCTTACGTTTTACATTATAATAATATTATAAAATAATATTATACAATATTGATTTCTCAAATATTACTATATTGAACAATATAGTGTTCTACTTGTGACAGGACCGAAAACCTTGAACTAAGGATTGGGATTTTTTGATCATTGTACATTTTTCATTAATTGCCCATTAAAATTATAATTAGCCTCTACTGTTTTATCCATCCTAATTCATAAAGGGTTGAGGACGGTAGACGTATATACCCACTACTAGTATACAATAATTACAGTGTCAGTTAAACTGCAACCTATTGCAAGCACAACAGATAAATAATAGGTGCTTCCAAAATTTTGTCCACCCACTAAAAGAATATAATTTTTGATTATGTATGTAGACGAACCACTACAAATATAATCGTAAAAAGAAATCGATCAATTAAATGAATATTATTTTTATCGATATGCGGTAGAGAAAAGTTCTCCAGGAGGCAGAAAAGTCGATAAATTTAGTTTTAACAAAATTTTTCAAACATTTAAGTTGAGTATTCACAGGATGGACGACACAGAAAATTAGGTGAAAATACATAAAGAATTAAAATTGCGGGCAACGCCCTTTAAATTAAAGAAAATTCAACATCACAAGCGTCACATCATTGTGAGTTTCAGCTCTTGTTCTAAATATCCTCAGAATAAAAAAGTCTTTGAGTGTGACTTAATCCTCAGATGCGTTGAGATTGGTATCTGTGTTGCCATCTAGCGTCATTCTGAGGAATTAACTGAGGCTTCATTCTGAGGCACTTCCACTTGGTGCCACACTTCCAGGTTGCATAGCGTCTTCATCAAAAAGACCAAAGCAGCATTTTTTGAAAAACACACCAAAAAGCAAGCAGAAAGAGAAAGAAAATAAATAAACTGAAAAATCATAAATATTTCTACACAGCACAAATGAAGCCCATAAACTTATATAATATACAGATGATCTGCGTATGTTTGGACAATGATGGTTTCAATTTTTTGAACGTGGTGGCTTTTATTAGGTTTTACGCTTACAGTTTTATAGGACAAGTCACTTCAGCTTGAGATACAAAAAAATAAAGCCAAAAGAGGACCATCAATTTTTATTTTCATTTTATCCAATAACACAAATAATTCTTTTCAGTCCACTATACTCTCTTTACAATTCTTTCTATTTATGGAAGTATCTCGCTAACCGGAATCTTATTTCTCAGGAATCGGTTTTTCTGACTCATTAACTTTTCCGATGAACATTGCCTGCTTGACAGGTGTTCGATAAACTTAATCGAAAACAGAGCAGTATTACTTCAGCGTTATTATTGCATTATTCTTGTTTTCTCTTTTCAGAAACCACTTTACAATTAGCAAAAAATTTAAAAATCAAACTTTCAAAAAATAAAACGAAAAAGAAATAACGAAATAAACCAAAGGAGTGTTACGCACATTTTTTTCGTCATTTGCTTTTCCGTGAAATAATTACATTATAGAATTGGAAAAATTCTATATGGTCTATTCCTATAAACAAATATTTTTTTATTTTCTTAAGCAATGCAAAATACAAAAAAATATGATTATTTATATCCACGGATATATCCAGTTATTTTAATTTTGTTTGAAGGTAAATCTCAACTGAAATTTTAAAATTAAACCATTGTTATAAATCAATAAATGCTATAAAAATTATTTGTGTTTTGGTTTGTCGCATCGTGGTATATGCATATTATTTCGAATTATTTTCCACATTTAAAAAACGAAAAAATCTTCTTAACTTTCCTTGCTTTAAAATTATAAAAATTAGACACAAGTGAATTAAAAATATGTGTCATATGTGTTCTTATTTAATTAGTTTTACAAAACTTATCAAACATTTACTTCCAATATTGTGTAAAATTATTCATTTAAGAAAGTTCTAGAAGTTTCCATATAATGATAAAATTTAAGTGTGCGTCTTAGTTCTTCGAATACTTTTCATTTACTTTCTTCTCTTCTTGTTGAGTCTTTTTGCATTTCAAGCTGGATATCATCGTTTCTTTTGTTTCTCGTGCATTTTGTAAATTGACCAAGTTATTTTCTAAAATTGACTCTTTTTTCGTGACAATACTATTAAAACTCTATTAATGAAGCAATAGAAGATGTTTTATTTTTGTAGATGATTAAGTAGGAGACAAAAATTCGCCGTAAAAAGAAAGAATCTACGTGTAAACACAAAGAATATTTCTGAAGCTAAGTGTTTTCGTGTCCATTTGCATTAAAACACATATCACATGAATTTGAGATTTAAAAAATGTTGGAGAAGAAATCAATTCTCATTCAATTCATACAAAGAAAGAATCCTTTCTACTTACTCCAGTCAACTTTACTATGGTAACAATTATTTATATTTAAGGAAGTATCTTACTAACCGGATAATAATGTCTCATGAATGGTTTTACTCATTAACCTTTTTTCATGATTAATTCCCCCTTTGACAGATTTCAATAAAATTAATCTAAAACCAGAACAATGATACTTCAGTGAAATTATAGGATTATTCTCGCTTTCTAGTTTTAGAAACCACTCGACCTTTAACGAAAAATGGAAGAAAAATCAGGAAATGGAAAAAATGGGGGAAGGGTTGATTACATAGTTTGGGATTTCGCTGTTCTAAAAATTAATTGCATGTCATAATTTTAAAAAATGGGATTAAGACTATTCGTATTATAAAATCTTTTATTACCTTATAAATATAAAAATCTCCAAATATTATTTATATTAACAGCTTTTCTAAATAAATTAAAAATGGGAATATTAAAACTCTGAGCTGAAGTATTCAAACTTACCATTGTAAATCTAATAAATACTATAACATTCATCGACCTTTGTGTGTTGCAATGTATGGTATATATGCTGTCCAGAATAGAAATATCTTTAATTGTATAAAGATGAATAATTAATAGTGTAATAATGAAAAATTGAAAAATACATATTTAAAAGATTAATTAACAAACAAATATTAAACCTAAAAAATAATTCTCTAGTAATTGGCGGGTTAAACTTTTACTAAGTATCTTTGACGTTACGGTCATTGGGTTCTTTCTGCATAAAAATGATGAAATGCTATATGAATGTGGGCATATAGCTTCACTTTATATTATGTAAGAAGTTGAAGGCGTTCTGAAGTAAGAACTTAATGAAATTAAAGCCGTTACATGAACTTAATGGCGAATTCTCATTTTTACCTGCAGACGGGTGCACCTAAGCTTTGAGATGAAACACTTATATTTTTTTGTCCCTAAGTGCGGGTTTTACTGGGAAAGTAATATCACCTCTAACAGATTTCTGGCTCCCTACTACTCTCACAAGGGTATCGTGGTTTTTTCTCTTTAGGAATTAAAAGCGTTGCATGAACTTAATGGCGAATTCTCATTTTAACCTTCCGATGGTCGCATCTAGTCTTTGAGATGAAGCACTTACATTTTTTGTTCCTAAGTGAGGGTTTTACCGAGAAAGTAGTGATATCTCTAACTCCTTTTTGGCTGCCTAGTACTCACACAAGGGTATCGTGGTTTTTCTTTCTAGCTCTGCTGATGTGTGGGAGGGGCACATTAATTTGGTAGGTCAGTTGCGCCTGATTACGTTTGTATTTCTGATTTCCTAAATTTCCCTGAATATTTCTTTTTTATATACCTTTAAAAATTCCTATACATGTATTCCTTCCCCTTATTTAATTATATCGATCGTTATTTCAAATATGTCGAATTTTTTCAGGCTCTTAAAGACAACTGTTGTCATGGCCAAGGAATCTTCCTAGGAAACAAACGTCAACACTGCCCTGAACTTTTTTTTATTTGAAATTGCATGAAAACACAAAATCATTTCATAAAAGTGCAAATATAGCTTTTTATTACAGAATAGTTCAGTTTCATAAGCTTTTAATTAAGCCTAAGCAAAAATTTAACATTTCATCTTACTGATGATTTACGCCAGACCGTGTTAGCTTTTGTATTGCTCTCTACCGAAGGTAAGCATTTCTTTTGGATTAATGAAATTAATGTTACGTTATATTTTCTGTTTTATAAAAAATGCAGATTCCATACATTCATACAATTCCAAATCATACTCCATTCTATATCGAAATGACAAACTATTCCTTTGAGTTAAATAAGATGTTTTGCTTCTGTCAGCACAACTGGAAATTTACATTACAAAGTAAGTTCCTAATATCTTCTGTACAGAATCTGAATAAACTAGAGAAGTCATGAAATTCTAAATAGAAGTTTTTATAACTGAAACAAACTTATCACGACTGAAGTTGAAAGGATTTTCATCCCTAAGGTGTTTTTCGTGCTTTCATCAGAAATCGTAAACAACTCAAGCTTGATAGATGCTGAAAAGGGAAAGCAATGACGTATCATTTTATGAAATTTAAATAAGTTAAAAAAAACATTTGACGATAAAAATCAGATTTTGAAAGACTATTCATAATAAAGTTACAAGAAGCGATGCAATTTTATATAAGCAGAGACATATTTGCTCGTGTCGTGCAGCAATGTATTTTTCGAAGATTTCTTATTTTATCCTTATAAAATGATTTGAAATGTTACGTATCTGCAGAAGAAGATTATTTCAGATCCATTGTTTGGGTAAGAAAGAGAGCCTTGCAGCATTTGGATGAATGTAGATGTCTGATAGCAACAAAATTTATCTTTTACATGTCGTATGTTTTCGGGAATAAACGGAAGCTTCATTCATTTTAAATCCTAAAATACGCGAATGTCATATCTTTGACGCATAACTGCATCTGTATTCCCCTACTGAGTATCTTACTTCTGAAAAATAGAATTTACTCTCCTGCGCTGTGTGTGACCTCTGTGCAAAATCTAGGGTTTCGTATTTTGAAATAACTAGATGATCCCTCGCATTATTGTTGTATCATAATTAATCCACCGGAAAGGAACCGAACAGAATTGATTACGGTTATACAAAACCCTCTCAGCGTAAAGACGAAATACAAAATAAAAGGGAAAATATTAAAACAACAAAATAATAAATGCAAAAACTAAACTGAGACAGTCTGCAATGAAAGTCTTAATTGCTGGTGGATGCCAGAAAAGTCTTTCTTAATCCATAATGATATCGTGCCTTCGTTCGTGAAGGATCTTCATAATACTCATAAGTCGTACCAGCGATCTTTTCGACAATATCTTCACACGACGACGACAAGTTTTCAGCACTGGGCTTCTTGAAATGAAAGGGTTTTGTCACTGGGCAGACTTTTGCGTAGTGATCCCGCGCATAGTATCTTCGGTCGGCTATACGCATACCATGACTTTCCTGATGCTTCCAGAAACAAACTGGCGATTCAGTGATCAAAGAAAATTTTCCAGGACAGAACAGGAGCCAACTGGTGTGCGCATAACAGAAAAGTAGCCAATGTACAATGTTCACAATAGTAAGTTCCATGATATTCACCTCAGTTTATGAAATGATGCGATTTTATCTCCGCTGATCTGAACCCGTTGGGTTAGCATTGTGATGACTAGGCGACAATGCTATCGGGACGATAATAAAACAGGGTATACATCGATAATAAAAAGGGTATTTCGAGATTTCGACTGTCGTTTACATTGTAGTTTGTGATTTTAGAGATTCCTTAGTAGGTTGAAATCTAAAAGTTGACACACACTCTTGAATCACCGCCAGAGATCTCAAAGCAAGACCTTCACCTCTGCACTTTATTGCCACCAAGTCGCCAAAACTAATGAAAGTAATACACACATTAGCTTGGCGACTTGGCACCATTTTAAGAGTGTGTACTATCTCCTAGCTGAATTTTGGTTTTAGGGGAGGTTTTGATAAAATGTATTTGGAAGTTTTTGAAAGAACTTTCTTTAGAAAAGCCCAAGTCGCCGACTTAAACTATAGTGACGTTGACTTGAACGCTATCTGGCTCTCCCGAACGCATCTGCTACATTTTTAACTGATAACTTTTCAATGTTTTCATCCAATTTTTCATTATATTTTAAGAAATATTGTGAATTCTTCATCTTAAACTCGTTTTTTTTCAAGAAAATGTTATTTTACATCAAAACGAATATAGTAATGGGCTATGACTATGAAGTTTTGTCTTAACATGGAGAAGGCTACCGGTTTTGTTTTGTAAACAACCAATCGTTGCCATAGGCAGAAGAGAAATTAACCTCTGCACTGTGCCATTTACCTTAGCGTTTTATAAAGTATAAAGATGCCTGAATATTGGAACGTCGAGACACATAATTTTGCTATCACTCACATTACATTTTTTTAAAAACATCGTCACATTTATCTACATTTTCTCACCAACTCTCACATTGTCAACACATTTTAGACTATTATTTTCTTCCTCAAAATTAATGTTAGAATTGTAACTAAAAGCAATGTAATCGCATGTGATGTACTGTGTTTCAACGATTATTTTTTGTATTTCTGAATATTGTTAAGAAATGGTGTAGATATTCCTACTTTCTTCATGTTTCCGCGGTGAGATTTCCCGCCTTGAATACAAAACATAATCATTTTGTAATTTCTGAAATAAAAAATGCCTTTTTTGGGGCCGGAAATTCGAGAAAAATCCGAGCAAGAAGTGGTTAATATATCTGTTAATCAGTAATTAAATATTGAAAAACTACCTCTCGTGTTTCCTAAATGATTTGTTATCTTAAAATGCTACTTTCCCGTTCCAGCTTAATCCTCAAAACAACATAAGCGATTTCTTCCCAACAATTACAGAATCTAAAACATGGGAAACTTAGTTTACGGTGGAGCTTCTAATTAATGAGGACAGTTTACTGCAACAAACACGCCCAGAGTAAACAGCGGGACGGCATCAAAGAAAAAGGATTTGAACTGAATGCTCCAAGGCAAGCGTCTAACAATTATTTACAAATTGGAGACTAATGATTTCGAAGCTTAATTGCCATTGGACCCTCCCCGTTCGCAATTAACTGCTATTTAGTGTATCCTTCTCCAGTTGTTCCCTCTCTGGAAATTAGGAACAAATTCCAATTTACTTGTAATGGTGAATTTGTCTCCTTCCCACATACTCCATTGCTGGTTTCTAAGCTGTTAGATTTCTAATTCTAGTTGATGGAATGTAGAATGGACATTTTCAAAAATATTCTCAGGTATTTCATGCAGACATTTTAGCAATAAATAATATTTATTGGAGATATATTAGGATGTAGTTTCCGTAATTTTTGAATTACTGAGCGTAGTCTCAGTACTATTTATTTTTCTTTTGCTTTAACTTTTACTCCAGTTTCATAAATTTAGGAATTCAAAGTAAGAAGTTTGAAAATTAAAATTTTAAAATTATTCTCTTAATAGCATTTTGCATAACTGGTTATTCATACTAATATTTACAGTTATTTCTTATATAAATTCCAGAATAACATTTTCACTAGTTTCTTGCGTGGAAAATATTAGTTCAATTGAAAAAGTTATCGATCGAAGTTTTTTTATTATCTAGTATTTAGTTATCAAATCTTGAGACGATAGAGATAAAATGATTTCTTTAATACAGCAGAGTTCTTATATCCATCATGAATAATATATAAAAGAGAAAGTGAGATAGGCAATGAATCATGTCACACTTCAATTTGAGAAAATTCACGAGTTTACTTATACATAAATAGGAATTCAGAACATATTTTGTAGTGGTAATAAATATTATCATACAGTAGTAGTTAGTTTATTTCTAACTATCCCAATGCATATGCGGAATTATACAGATTTATTTAGCAACATTTTTTAGCTTGGACAAATTTCATGATATAAAGCAATCACATCTATGTTTTTAATGAAAGTGACAATGAGATATTTTTAACAATTAAATTAAAGTCAACAGATAAGTAAGTGGCAAAATCTGATGTTATCGCAAGAGTAAGTAGGGAGATACGAGGGTAAGTCATTAAATAAGTCACAAATGCATATGGTATAATGTAAAGTAGGAAAAGTATATCCAAAGAAAGGCGATAGATGGCAGCACAAATAAGCTTTATGATATTCAATTTATATTGAGTAGATAGCATTCAAACGCATGCGTAAATCAGTTTAAAAATGACGATGATGCTCGATGATTGTAATGTAGAAGAGCAACGTGTTGTGGTCCGATTTTTCTGGGTAAAATGACTTGAATAAAAAAAATTCAAAAAGACATATTACCTATTTATGGACAGAAATGTTTATCGCGTAAAGCAGTGTACAATTGGGTGGAGAAATTTTCGCAAGACCGTAGCAAAATTCGTGATGAACATCAGGCATCCTGTTTTGTCTTCGACAAAATGAACTGAGCAACAGGTGATGATTTGATTCGGGCTCATGGAAGAATGACTATTGACACAATTGCAATGGAAATAGGATGTTCTCATGGTTTATCATACAGCATAATGAATTCTCAGTCATACTGTGATATTCTTCTCAAGCTTCGGACTGCCATTCGTAGAAAACATCTAGGCCTATTGCGCAGAATGATAAGGTGAGACCTTATACAGCGCATTTAACTCATTATACAATTGCTAACTTTGATTGGTCAGTGCTACAGCATCTACCTTACAGTCCAGACTTAGCCCCAAGCGATTTTCATCTTTTTGGTCCACTAAAACAACATCTTGGAGGTAAACACTTTGCAGATGATGATGACGTACAACAGAATGTCCTACTGTGGATGAGACAACAACTTAAAGAATTTCATGCAACCGGAATTGGGGCGCTGATAAAACGATTGTATAAGTGTGTCAACATTGGTGGGGATTATATTGAAAAATAAAATTGTTTCCAATTATTATCATGGTAAATTATTTTTATTATCTTTTGTGACTTACTTAATGACTTTCCTTCGTATATTTTAATGTTTGTAAAGTTAAATATATGATTTAATTGCAGTTAACTAGAAAACTTCAATCTACTAAAAGCAAAAAATAAATAAATAAAAGAAATGGTTTGGTTAAAGAAAGTTTTCAATACTCGTCGTAAACCGATTTATATTTAGTTTGATAATGATATGTGGTCTTATGGGGAAGAATTACTTGCAATATACATGTTATATGTATGATTTAAAAAATAATAAATGTGATCAATCAATCAAGCTTTAAAATGCTTTATAAGCATTGACTATAATTATAATTAAAATTATTGATTGACACAATTGAATCTCCGTGAAAATCAAACAATAAAAATGTAAACATTCACATAGTTGAGCATTAAAGTTATAGAGAAACGAATTTGAGGTCCGAATAAGATCCTTAACGAAAAAAAATATTTATGAAGTTTACAAAAACGTGTTGAACGAGAACTTTTAATACATGAATTTCTCCAGACAAAATTTTAATTAACTCTATGTCATCAAGTGTAAATTAATCAAACTTTATGTAACCTGAACGTTTTGGTATTATAACTTTTATTTCTATTATTTTTAATTGTTTTCTGTTAATCTTGCGTAATATTTTTATTAATATGTCCATGGAAACAAAATAACAAAACTGAACTTCTACATGTAGAAAGATTCGTGTTTCTAAGGTCCTGTCTAGACATTGCTTTTGTTTGCTAACATCTTAATTAAACATCACTTCACCACTAATTTCAAACCGTAAGATATTGAGTGCCTGAAATTGAGAAGAAAACACCTTTACTTTAAACTTCATTAATTTAATATTTTTAATGAAATATCACGTTGAATATATTTGTTGACAGGTTTATCATATCTTTGAGTCTTTCAAATTAATTTCATTTCTTGTGGCGATTTTAGATGAATAAATAGGAAAAGCTATTTGTCAATATACTGATTAAAATAATATTTCTTTTTGATTTCTGTTGACATGTCTTGTTTTTTCTTTCTCTTATCATAAGTTCCAGTGACTTAAATTTTAAATTAATAAATTAATTAGTGTTTCACTATACCAAATAAAATTCTGTGTGCAATAAGCGAAATTAAAAATTCCTTTAAACATTAAGGAACACAATGGAAGCTTAAATATTGATATTATGTAAAAATGAAAACCTGTTTTCGTAACAATCCTTGTCCCTTCGTGTGTCGTCCTTTAACTCTCCGAACCTGGATTGATTGAGAATTCTAGAACCTCAAAAATTGAAGTAAATTTTCGTACACGAAAAAAGAATAGAATCTTCCCTTTCTTCACAGAATTTCCAGAAGAACGGCACCCAAATTTGGTGATTAATTTTCAACTGTAGCGACACAATTCACTGCCTTCCCCTTTTTATGGTAGGTGGCGCTACTAGAGCGGTCCGGGGTTTTCCCATGATGCCTCTTTCTTCCTGTCTGTTCTTGTTCTCTGTCTTGCGTCTTGTACTTTTTAATGTACAGTGTCGTGGAACTTAGCCATCTAATAAAAATGGTTCCTGAAATTGAAATTGAATCTTCGACAGCGGCATTCCATATAAACATGAGTCTCATCCGTCTAAACAACAAAGAAAAGAACTACTTTTCTCCCGTAAAATGCACTCAGCCACCGGAAACCACCCGAGTCCAAGCCTCTGTCGAATGTGGCGGTTTGAGGCGGGATAGGGCTCATGGAGTTAAATAAACATTGAAATCACATTGAAATATATTTTGAAAGTGCAGACTTAATTAAAAATGTAGAGTATGTCGGAACATGCTATACATACTGAATTTCGAAATTTATGAAATTATATCAACTGAAATTGTAAAAATAATAAATTCTCCCCCCCCCCCGTTTCAGTGTCTTCGAAATAAAAGTAATTTGTAAAACATTCCAGGCTCATTAGGATATTATTGAAATACATAAGTATATTAATAACGAGGGTCATAAGCAGCATTTTTAATATTTTTCATAAATGAAATTAGATTACTCTCAAATGCACATGCTCTCACGTTAACTAGCTGGCGTTTATGCATGAAAAAAGTTTATTTAGCAGTTTCCAAATCCGAATAATACATAGATCCTAACGCACATTTTTATACATGTAAATATATTCTGCTCTTTTCAGGATTAACTTCAAAGCTTAAAGCTTATTGACTTGAAAGTTAATGTTAAAATACCTTCAGAAATAAGCTTTAATAATTCAGTAACCCGATTTGAATATCAATGCTATTTAAGTTTGAAACATGCTTGGTTTTCGGTAAATGTTATTTATAGATTAAAATTTTTCTTGAAAGCTACTGTAATATAGCAACAAAACGATTGGAAATAACATAATTTTGAGATAGGCTGCATACATTTATACTATAGTTTAGATTCTACGATATATATGAATTTCTACACTTTTCTAAGGGTATATACAATCTTTGAAAAGAAAACACCAAACTATAACTTTTTACATAAAAAAATTTATCCACAAATTTAAGTATATTTTTTACAAACATTTTCTTTTGATCTTTTATATTCCTAAAATATGTGATGAAGCTGCTTAGAAACATATCGTGAGGTAAGTAGTACCAATACGTAACTACAAACAAGTTGTTTCAGGAAAGCGGAAAGGGACGTTTTTTTCCATGGGTTTGAAAAAAGTCTGAAACTTATGATCGATTTTTACTTTCTCGTGTACGAAGTATACAAAGAAAAATTATTGTAATTGTCAAAAAATTCGAACTCTAGATTTTGACGAATCTCCACGTTTTAGACCTCCATGAATCCGCAGAACACAATTTTAGAATTATGTCTGTTTGTTTGTCTGTGAACATGATAACTCAAAACCTATTAAAGCTACAGGAATGACATTTGGTATGTGGTCTTGACACATAATTTGTAGGCTTCTGCCAAATTTTGGATAAATTCCGTCTGCGGGAATTCTTTTTGTCTCTTTATCTGTCCGCGTTCATGTGAACACTATAACTCAAAAACTTGAATAGCCAGATAGATAAAATTTCGTACACAGTTTTATCATAATGAATGTCGGCATGTCTCAAATTTTGGAGCAAATCCGTCGAAGGTTTGATTGTCTATCGGTCTGTAAAATCGCATATTTTTAATTGCAATAACTTCTTAACAAGAATACTTAGATAAATGAAATTTGGTATATAGCCTTCTGACCTTAATTGTAGATACGTGTCCAATTTTTGTGTCAATCGGTTGAAACAAAGGCTTTCAAATTGTATAATTAATTTTTCCAATCCGATTCTGGTAGCAATCTGTGTGCGCGCTGAAGGATTTCGTCACTTTGTCCTTGAGCCGGCAAGAGTGGAACCTAGCAGTTTATGATAGATACGTTTTAATCGGTACGCATCTGTTTGAATTTGATTCTTTAACTAAGTACTTTTTATCACTATAATCTACAAGTAAAAACCTTCTGATAGTCATTGGATTCTGGCTTACAGTAGGTTCGAATTTTTTTATACACAAGGGAGAGGGGAAATAGCACCTTTTTGGAGAAGTATACGAGAAAGTTTAGGGGAGACCACTCCTGCTGTTTAAAATTGATAATTAGCACCTAAGGAACGTCTAATTATTTATCCAATTGTAATACACTGTGAATTATCCTAATGAGAATTTCTTCTGCAATTATCCATATTTCGCGCATAATGTAATAAATATTTAACTTTTTTAGCTTAATTTATTTCATATTTTTATTATTTTACAAAATAATGTAAAAATAAAATAATGTTTTTAAACATTGCTTACTTAGCATTGGATATTTCTACGATTACACTGAAGGTTGTAAATACGAATTTCAGTAACAAAAGGATACATAGATCTGATTTACAATATAAAATGTCTTTCTGAAGTTGGAGACTGTGGTAAGATGCGGAAAAATGTGAAAATCGTTCAAGATTTCTTTTCCTTTCATTCGCGGGTGAAACGGAAGCAAAACTCGCTTTTATACAAATATTTAAAAATCTGGCGAATAAGAAATATGTTTATTCGAAGAATATTTTGCTTACTTATTTTTCCCGATTTCCAAATTCACCATTTTTGGAAGTTCCTGGAAAGAAAAGCGGATTTCGTAATCGGATTTCAAGTGATGAACCGTGGGAAATTCCAAGATGGTAAGCATTTGACGAAAGCTTCAAAGAGTTCCTGTTTTTAAAATGTTTTAAGCAATCTGATATGTTTCTGGAGTCTTCAATCTATGTTTAAAAGTAGAGTTTGATGTAAATGCATAAAAATACCAGAAAGGATTTCTGATAGACATCGAAAAAAATAGAACATTTTAAATAAAATTTTTGAACTATGTTTCTTTAAAATGAATTTGCAGTAGAAACTTTATTTTCGGTCAGAAAATATGCTTTCCGCATCTACTTTACGTATTAGTGTCTGGATGAACGATAATTGAATCTTCCCGATTTAACTCCAATCAAGTAGCCTTTTAGTTATCTTTGTTGATGCGGACTTAATTTTCAATAAAATCAATCAATTAAATCAATGATAATCAAAGTATTTAATGTAATCAAACGAGCAAACGTCAACAAATTTATTGAAAGTGAGTTTAATGTTTAATGATAAACAAAAATCTCTTACACGTTTTTGACTTACAAATGCGATGAAGCAAAATTAAATTATTCATGTACGAATATTTAGAATATTTTTATAATATCCAAATATTACTATTTATTGAAGTTTTATTTTACAATAATTAAGAAACAAATCTTTAAATAAATTTATTTCGTGATTCAAATAAGACTTTATTGAAGAAATTTAAAAAAATAAAAATTTGCGAGAGAACATATCAAGAGTATTTTACTCCCAAAGAAAATATCTTCTGGGTTTAGAAACATTAAAAATATATTGAATGAAACCGAAAATTATAAATTTCATATAGGATTTTCAATAGTGACTATAATAAAATTTGATGTCATAATTACGATTACTTTATCTTCAGCATTTCTGGTTTCATAAGTCATTAAAATTATATATCCTTGCAATACTTTTTAAATAATACCATGCCTGTAATATAATGGGTTTTAAATAATTGCATAAATTATATATAATTTCTTTTGGAAACAAAATTATGGAATGAACTCTGAGATATATGTAATAAAACAATAGTGGGATTTGAAAAATTAAAGATAAGAATAACGCCACTTGTATATCATACGACTGCTTTTTCTTAAGAATTAGCCTTAGTTTCCTCGAATAATATTTCTCTGGTAAATAAGAGACGATTTTGAATAATATATATAATAGTAAAATTTATAATTTTCCGTTGTCCTAAGAAAACTTTTATTAACTTGACATAATGCAGAGTAGATACAGAAAACATTTCGACACTTTTCTATGGTTCCAAGTATAAATTTCCATCACACTGGCCAAACTAACTTAAATACGTATAAATATAATTAAGAATGTTTCACACTTCGAAGCGAGGGGTTGCGATTTTACTTTTTTCATTTTTATATTATCATGAAATAAAATATATATATGTTGAACTATGACTTGACGTTTTAAGATCATTAATTAACTTATAGAACTTAAAATATATCAATATTTCTTCAAGAGAAAAAAAAAGAAAATACATCATTAAAATGTAAATTCGCACCCAGAAACCAATATGGTATATGTATAAGATAACCAACCTAAAACCATTTAATCTCATCATGCTTCGATAGATTCAAATTTCTTTCAATTATCCTTAACACCACTATTTTATATCATCATATATGAGAAGCTTTTACTTTACTTTTTTTTAAAGACCTGAATTATAATATCCATTCCTTAAAGCCAATTTTACCTTAAAACTCATGGTTGAGAATAATTTTAAAACAACTTATTTTCATGACTTTGAATTATAATTTACTATTTTATTTCGGAACACGAGAACCAAATATGAAAGATTTTAATCTATCAAGAAACAATTGCTTTGAACAATTCTCAGACCTCTACTTCACTTTTCTGAACTTGATATCTTAGGCGACGATCATTATTAACTTTCGGTTTGCTCGCGCCTAACCCTAATAGGTGTTTCTT
This sequence comes from Araneus ventricosus, assembly GCA_013235015.1. Classification (NCBI taxonomy): domain Eukaryota; kingdom Metazoa; phylum Arthropoda; class Arachnida; order Araneae; family Araneidae; genus Araneus; species Araneus ventricosus. Next base: position 10,876 of record BGPR01005597.1, on the reverse strand, counting down.
GCAATTGGGTCTGCGTCAAACATTTGTTTACTTAACACATTCATCTCAAAATATGAATTAGACGCATGCTCCAGGGAAGAAAAATAGTAACTCCACTCGCTCTAGACAATTTATATACCAAAAAGGAAAAGAGGTGAACGTATTCTTCAGGCGTGTTTTATTATGTCCAATTTATCTAAACTTCTACTTGTTTCAAATTCTAGCTCACAGTGAACATTGCTGGCAGACAAGACATCTCGTTCGCAGAGATGATTATTTTCAACAATACTTGAACGAATACTCGGAAAACGACAGAAAATAATAGTTGTGTTAGCCAGGAGCCATCATTTAGTGGAAGAAGTTCTCAATTCTGTTCTTGCTAAATGCGTGCGGAGATAATTGAGTGACCTATGACAAATTTCGTTTTCGCACCAGAAAGGAAACAGACAAACGTATTCTTCAGACAACTATTAAATTGTCTCACTTATCTAAAACTGCACGTATTTCAATTTCTAGCAAACACTCAATATGTCTGACCCACAATATATCTCCTCCGCAGAGATTGTTACGTTCATTAACACTTGTACATTACTTTGGAAAGCGGTCGAAGATAATAGTGTGTGTGTGGAAGAGAGCCATAATTTAGTGGAAGAAGTTCTCCACAATTCTATTGTAATTAAATACGTGTGAGGATAATTAAGTAACGCACGAAAACTTCACTTTTGCACTGAAGCCAAGCTGGGATTGACTTGAGACAAAATTATGGCTTAAAATTGTGTATTGTTACTTGAATGCCGTGGAGCGATTTTTTCTTAATTAACACTTAAATGTCTATATTGAAGAGCGGTCGAACGTAACAATTGTTGTGGGAGAGGCCCATCTATTAGCAGAAGATTTCAACAGTTTTGCTCTGATTAAATACACAATTATTAAATGTGAGTGATATACTTCAGTTTTGCGCTTAAGGCAGTTGAGAATAATTTAAGATGAAATTCTTTGTAAATAATGTGATAATTAATTCCGTGATTAACTGTAAAGTAGACTTTCAATTATAGACTATGCATGTATAATTCAAAATAAATTAGGGAAAAGAAGGCAAACTATTAGAAAAAGCACTCATATTACTGTATTGGAGCAAAAGTAAATATTGTACAATAACTTGATGATTTTAAACAGCAAGATAAATATTGAACAATGTTAAATTGTACAAAAAACACCGAACTAAACACTAGCTTCATTCTGGAACCATTCTTCACAAATCCACACAATAGCTATTATGATAAATGAATCAACATCCTCTAAAGTCGTTATGTCTCAATATTTTATAAGATGTGGTCTACAAATTGAAATATGTATTCATTTCAAAATGCCCACAGAAACATCCACTTTAATAGCAATGCTTAGAAATCTGATGAAATCCATAAACATATCACGTGCTTTATGGACTCTTATGTCAATAAAAAAACTCAACACTTCCAAACAGATGTTATCATCTAACTATACTTGTTTAATATAATCAATTCATTTATATTTCAGATCAATTTTAGTTTTATCAACATGAAAAACCGCTTTAACTAAACGTTAATTTCTAAGCTGTCAATACTGTTCTAAAATTACACTGCTGTATCTGCAAAAAAGCGAGTTAGTATAATAAATCAAACCTATGAAGAAATTAACATCGCGTACACTTTAACAAACTCTGTACTTATTTAATTTATAGCTTTTCAAACTTCAATGAATGGTACCATAATATTGATATTATTGATATCAGCGAAGTGTATAATGGCTAGTCATTCTTCTTTAAGAGCGTAACAACCTGTTGCAGGTCTTAGCTGCCTCAACAGCATGCTTCTTCCAACTCAGACGATCCAAAGCAACTCTTTGCCTGTTTTTTATTTTCAAAATGTTGATGTTATTTTCTGTATCGTCCAGCTATCTTGTTGAAGGTCTGCCCCGAGCACGGGCGCCCCCGGGGTTCTTTTGAAAGTGTGGAATCTAGTCGGGTTATTTTCGGGGGTTCTCCAGACATTTTCCGAGCCATCTCAGTCTGTTACTTCTGATGATTTGTGTAACTTGAGGCTCTTCGTAAAGTCTATAAAGTTCAAAATTATATCTGGTTCTCCAGCACCCTTGTTCTTGTATGGCTAGTCATTATTAGACAAAATTAACCCATTCGAGACGGATGGCACACCGTGTGTGCAATGCATTCCCGAGCCAAAAAAGACGGGTAGCGCATCGTGTGTGCAGTGATATTGATTTGCAATTATCAGTCAGTGTGGAGAAAGCAGCCGTCGGGATAAGACTGGTTTAAAATAAAAATTATCATAGAATTGTGTAAACATAAAATTGGTGTTGGTTTCAATTTAGTCCCTAAAATTAAGGTGACCAGCCTCCTCCTTTTCTATGTTCTGTCCTTCCTCAAAAAGTGCACAACAAATTAAGCTACAAATTCATTTTTTATGCATTTATATATCATACTGTATTCTTTATTATTGTTGCAATGAATTAAATATTTCTTTTATTTATGATATTTTTTAGCCTCAATTTATTCATGTCCTCCCTCTGTTGCAGCGGATGTTCGAGCTAAAGTTGGTCACCGTACTAAAATAAGTGACCCAAGGGCAAACAAACACTATGCGACAAACTCTTATAGATGTGTTCTATCTGTTGTGGGGTCAACCATTCTTTTCGCATTATTAGTCTCGTAGTTATTAGTGATTCAAAACTGGCGATATTTTGTCACACAAGAAAGTTAGACCGACTATCACTGTAACGAGCGGAAAGACGTTTTCATGTCAAACTATTCTAAGGAGCGACCTGCATGCATAGTGTTTAATCATCTTATTTGTACGAAGTGACTGATTTATAATGCAAACTTTTTTTAATTGAAATTGATCAATATAAAGCAAAAACACATTTTGGCTTCTGAGGATGGTCTCCAAAACTGTGCGTCGTCTCGAATGGGTTAAAGAGCCCTTTTTGCACAAGATATTTTACGATATCCTGACGATGTTGCTACGATATCCTGACGATGTTGCTACGATATCCTGACGATGTTGCTACGATATTCTGACGATGTTGCTACGATATTCTGAATGTTGTACAGCATGGTAAAGATATTGTATGAATACTGTTGAGCATCTTCTGCTAATGCGGAGTTTTCGGCAATGATTGGATTTCCAGCACATATTGAGAAATTGATTGACATTTGCGTTTACCAAGTCGACTAAGCAGGTTCATCGATTCCTCATTTTAGTAAAAATGCTTTGAATACTTTTACTGTTCATTTGTTCCAAATACAAATTAAGCGTTCTGAATATCTGTTTACATCACTGTCAATAAATGTACCTGCGATTTCTTGTCTTCCTGCCCTTATGAAGAAAAAATAATCTAAGTTATAATAGATTAGAAGCCATTATTTAACCACTTTATGACATTATTTAATTACTGTAGTAAGCATATTTGGAGTAATTTAGCTTGTTGCTTATCCGAATTTGGATTTAAGTATGTTTTGAATAAGTTTTTTTGCGTTATTAGACAAGTCATCGTGAATAGAAAGAAATTAAGAATATAGACTTGAAAACAACGTTATAAATGAAAAAATAAGGTTTAATTAAAGAATTTGTCTTACAAAATGTTCAGGTACACTGCCGGTTATGAGTTTTTCAATACGATGAAAATCATGTTTTGAAGCTATAAGAAGACTATTTAGAGACCACTTTCGTAATTTTGAACTACACCGAGGACAGCATTTAATGCATCGATCCAAGTCTAGGCATAGCAGTAAATTGAAGGTTTAATAATCTTCGCAGCAGGTTTCAAGAGCACCCAGCAGTCATCCTAACTTAAAGCAGAAAAGTGATAATCAGGTCACAGGGCCTTCCGTTGACTAGGAAATACTAATTGGAAAGGCATATGTTATGTTATAATAATGTTGTAGGGATTATTTGAAATATTTTTTCTTGTTGTAAAAGACAGCTTTGCATAGTTATTGAATTCACGACATTTTCTTTTTTCAAAATGATATATAGTAAAATAGCTCGTATTTCTCAGTTTAAAATATTTATCCACTAATTAATTTTTTTAAGATGTTTATATATAGATTCATTAAATTATTTTTTACTTTACAGGAAACTTTTTAGCGTCATTAAATGGTTTATAATGTTCACTGAAATGTAAAGGAGAAAATATTTTTTTAATTGAAGAGAAACGATTTGATTTCATCATTTAACAACAAATAAGGAAAAGGTCAAGCTATTTTTCAGAGAGAACATTTTTTCTTTGAGCTGCAAAGCAAAAAGTGTTACTAAAAAGGATTATAAAAAGAAATTAGTAGAAAAGAGTTAACGAATTTTACCAAAGTAAATACATTGAGTTTCTTATCAAAGAATTTCTTTTTCTGAATGAATACATTTTGATTTTTTATGTTATGCTTTAAATGCAGTATGCCGCAATCCCTCTCTTAACGTTGTCTTTAGGTTCACCATAAAGTACATTAACTGTCGTGAAATATATTTTTTCTTTCTTTCTTGTCAAAGAAAAAGAAAATTGATTGAATTAAAGCTTCTTGA
>BGPR01005596.1:80768-91511 GCA_013235015.1 Araneus ventricosus | reverse complement strand
TGCTGAATTTTGACTTACCATAAGAAGAAGACTTCGGTGTTACTTAGGGTGGATGCCTAATTCGGACTAACCATAAGAAGACTACGCTGTTACTTACGGTAAAGCCCTGTACAGGGTTTTAACTTACGGGAGGGATGCCGCATTTGGACTTACCATAAGAAGACTTCGGTGTTACTTAGGGGAGGGATGCCGAATTCGGACAAACCATAAGAAGAAAAGTTTGGTGTTACTTATGGGATGGTTGCCGAATTTGGACCCACACTAAGATTGGACCAGAATCGCAACTTGAACACAATTAACTATTTAGGCTGTAAAATATGTTATTTTTCTTCCAGCGGTGTAATTGTTAGAAATGACATCATTTCTAAAAGAAGGAGCTAGGTGATTACTGTTTGGGAACAAGTGTTTAGATTTAGATATCATCAATTAAATTATTTAGTATTTTAAATAGATACTTAACGCGTGTCTATTTATTTATTGCACCGACTCCGCTTCAAAGTATAAGTAGCAAAATATGTGATATCCTAAGATAGGAAAACTGTTTCGCCACAGATTAATATAGCAATTTTATTAAAATAGTTTAAGTATAACAACATATGATATTTGTTCTTGTTTTTCTTCTCGGTTTCAATAACGTTTCATGCCTACTAATATAACTGACAGGGAGCTTTAAAGACTTTCATTTCGGGATTATGCTGTGGTGATCAAGTATGCAAATAAATGGGCGTTTAAAAATTTATTATCCACTGTTAATCGAAATATGTAATATGTAAGCATGTAGTATGCATCTATAAGCGGTTTTTAACACGTTGATCGCTGTATGATTCATATGGCGGTCAAATACGATTAGCACCTATTATCTAATCAGATGATCCCTCCTCTACTGTGGATAAGAGTTAGTAGAGAACGAGTCATTTAATTAGATAGATGGTTCGAATCTCAGACGTGCGACGCTGCGGCTCACGTGTTAATGCAATATAATTAGAATTTTACTTACCGAGAAATCATTTATATTATCGTTAGAATTAATTATTATAGTTATAGAGAATACATTAACATATTCGGATGAATTATGTATCATAGAATATATTTAAATCTTCGAGAAACATTGCGGCCACTTTAGAATAAAAATGAATGCGGGAAACGGTGGGTTAAATTTATTTCCTTTCAACATAATGTAGAGATGCACGTGGGAAGAGCCGTGGATAGAATGGCAAATGAGCACTTAAAAAAATTCAAATCATTCTTGATCACCCAAATCAATTTACCATTTTAATATTACACTACATTGCAATTCTGTACTGTAATATCTCTCCACTAGCTTTTTATATATATATGAAAGCTGTTGGGATTTGAATTAGATGCTAATCTCAATATATATGATGATGGAAACACTCTGAATATTTCTTAGACAATAATTAGCCTTTGTCCTTCGAGTGGGTTGTTTCAAACGCACTTCGTATGCATTTTTAAAAATACCGGTTATATCGTTAAAGGGGTTTTAAGAATGAAGCCAGGCCATTGAAAATAGCGATAGAAAGCTGCGAAGCCTTCTTTTAAAACTCTACTTTGTGGAAAACTAGATTACATAGCAATCGTTATTTGGATTCCAAAGATTTCAGGTATGTACTCTCAGTATTTTTCTTTCTTCACAATCTATTACTTTTGTTAAAATTTATGGTTGAGGTTTCTTTGAAACTAAAGGAAAATAATCAACCTCGGCGATTCCAGATGTCGTTTCTCATCCAGTGCGCAATAGTGTGACTGTATAATGTAGTGAAAAAGAAGTCTGAATAATTAGAATTTCGGTGGTTTTCCAGTTTAGCCATAGTTCAAGCTCCAAGTTCGGGGGTATGCTTGGTGATAAAGTTAAGCCATAGCCAGAATTGTTTTACCGGTATGGATCTGAAAATACTTTGTAAAATACAAAATGTCGCAATCCACTTACTCTCTTTGAAATTAAGTTTAAATTTAAAAATAAGGATTTTAATATATTTCAGTTGTGTAGAGTTGTCTCATGTGTAATCCTTTAGTTAATAGATTTAACAAATACCTCTGTTTTCAAGAGGATGGTGGGCTTTAAAATTAGGGGGAAATGAGCAAAATAAGAAGATTACTTTTCAACATTTCATCTCCAAAATAAATGTTTATATGCAGAATAAAATAGCATTAAAAGATGTATAGAAGTAAAAGAAAAGAGAATAGGATCAGAGAGGTGAGAATATTTTGATGACTTTTTCTTATAACGATATTTCTTTCAGAATAAAATGTATTAGAAATGATCCATGCTTCTTAATTTTTGAGATAATTACTTAAAATTTATAATAAGGATTCCTTTTATGCATTAAAATAAATCAAAGTTTGCATTTTTGGTGTCGCTTCTTTTGGATAGTTAAGTCAAATTCAGTTTCGGAAAACACAAAATTTTAATAAAAAGTCAATATGTATGCATTCCGGGGAATTAACTGTAAAATAAAATTACTAAATAATACACTCTTTTGCTCTAAATAAACTTTTGTATGATAATAGCGAAAAAGTAATTGAAAAAATGAAAAATTACAGCACCTAAAATGCTATGAAAATCTTAAAAATAAGATTTTTCATAATTCGAAAATAATTAGCTAATAATCAGGCATGGAGCGAAATCAATATTTTTTCACATGCCCGCCTCCGGTTTTTTTTCCCCTTACAAATATTGTCACTAACTTTCCCCAGCAAAAGTAAATCTCTTTTGGTAACATAAAAAATAGATGAGTGAACATTTTCAAATTTAGCCATTTTATTATCCTATAACAGTATGATTTGAATGAAATAGTGAGAAGTTTTTAAAAAGAAAATTGATTTTAAACTTCTAAACAACAAACCATATAATAACTAATACAACTTTGCTATTGTTAAAAGTGCCCTGCAGTAATTTATCCAGATAACGGACCCAGCATCACACAAAAGATTTTATTTGGACATCAACACAAACACACGCACACAGGACGAATCACAAGAACAACAGGCACACAGAAAAGAAAAAAGTACGTCTGGCCTCTTCGGCCCCGAGGTTACATCTGCTAGAGAAGGGAAAAAGATTCCCCTTTACAATTTCCGGTAGGGATTAAATCTCTAACAGCTATGAACAATTATACTATAGAGAATTTTTACGGCTTTGCTGATTAAAAATATAAAATTAAAAATCAACTCTGGTCTCGTACTTGTCATCTGACCACGGTTTAAAATTACGAGGTCCGTCCCGAAACGTCCTCGCGTTGCTTTAACCCTTTCGCGTCCATTGGTTTCGCAGTGAAACTACACATTGAGCATTTGTTTAGTGGTCGAAACGTAGTATAATATTTCTTTCATAACTTAAGAGCCAGATATATAGGCCAACTTATATAAAAATTCCAGTTGTATACCTTTAGTACTCATAAAGATATTGGCATTGTAAAGAAGAGAGAAACAAAATAATGAAGGTTCTTGCTCCAATTGATATTTTTTTAAAAATTGAATTATTTATGAACTTTGAATATCCTGAACACTCACGTATACTTATAAATTAAATTCATAATTTTAATTTTATTTCGATGATAGTTTATTCGGAGGAAAAATATCCAGTTACCGTTCATTGTTTTCACTGTGAAACCACAAATTTCTAGAAAATAAAAATGCTAATTTTTTTTCCTTAACATATTTATTATCTGCTACATGGCTAATAATCATTTTTGAAATAAATTTAAAAATTTTTAAATCGAAACATGTATTGAACTTGAAAGGGTTGAAACGGGACGTCTGTTTAAATAAACCAAACTTACACTTTTTAAAAGTAAGTATTAAAATATGTTATTTTATTATAAAAGAGACGAGGCTTGTTTTACTAAATATTACTAAAATGATTTTATCTTTTTTTATTCTTGTCCAAAAGTTGCTGAGATTATAGCGCAAACAATGACCTAAATTTGATTATTTAAATCGATGGAACTGCTAGCTTAAACTGGAGGAATAGCCCAGAAAGCAGTTGTATTTGCAAACCATTAAAGCTTTTAGTATGCTTAATTTGGTTAGATTTCTGTGCTATATATGAGTGCTATTTTGGGATAGAACTCGAAACATTGTATATAACCCTTTTTCTTCTTCTTTTTTGTGCAATAAAGTTTCTACGTACGCTCATCCAAACTGCAAATCGGAGATTTTTTCTCTGGAGTCAGGGGTGTGTCTTAGTGTAAAGTAAAGTTTTGAACTGTGGTCAGATAACGAGAATGACACTAAAATAGGCAGTTCACTTTCCAAAATGAAGAAGTGGAACCTCTATGAAACATGTGAAATGCACCATGTCCACAAATATTTTGTAGAATCATTTCTCGAGCCAGATACTTCCGATCTTAAATCTAAAAATTAGCAACCAGTCCATAATGCCTGTGGCCTCGTGCCAGAGCCTCGGCTTTGTGTCCTGAGTATCGTAAATTCCCTTGTCAGCAAGTCAAATAACAGATAAAAGGTATAATTTCTGATCATTTTTAGTAGTAAAATTGTTAAGTGATTTATTTGCTATATTTTTATGTTGATTTATTTATTACCTTAAGTGATTTATTTACTTTTAAATAAAGTTTGATTTTCTGTTACATTGAAGATATCAATTTTTCATTGCATCAATTATTTTAAATTATTAGAAGAAAAAAATGGCTGATAAGTAATCGGACAAAACCAATGATATATTTGATTAAGGAGAACAAATTTAATATAAAATAATTGTCAATACTACAAACTTAAAGATTACCTTCTGATCCTTTTTATTCCATACTTTGAACCACCTAACAGGTACTCCATTTTTCTCGTCCTATCATTTCTACGGCGCAACAGAAAATCCTTTCATATCCTGATTATTATTACCATTACCCGAAGTACCATCCACTAGTTTTGGTTTGTGTGCCTGACGAGAAAATCACAGCATAGTGTTCCTTCTTCTTCTCCATGGGTCCCCTCCCTTCGGAATAACCAGATATAGTAATAACCTTGAATGGCATTACATACTCATTAAGATAATTTTAAAATCTATGAAATTTAAATAAGACATCGCATAGTGAGAATAATCTACTAACGTCATTGGATTGCTTGATGACTATTATATTGATAGGCTTGAACTCACATTTTAGCATTGAGGATTCAGTCAAAAGGCATTTAAGGGACCGACCAGAAATATATGAAGAGGAAAATGATTTGGGCTCATTCAGCTTCTCAGAAAGCTGATAACACTGTTCATCATTGATTTTTGTGCCAATGATATTCCAGTGGTTTCAGATTAATTTCTTGGTGCTCATCTGGCATTCTTTTTGTCAGATTGGCTATAGTTTTCGAGATAAAGTGAAAATTAAATTTCAATAGTAATGTGTACGCACTACTCAAATCGCATTGAAACTGTCTCATATGCAAATCAATAATAAATCAATGCAATAAATTAACTTAATCCTAAAGAGTAAACAATATAATAAATCAGAAGATAAATCTATACAAAAATCACTTGATATCTGTGTCAAATGTAAGTTAAAGAATAAAATTGAAAACAATATTAAGGAATGAAATAAAATAATAAATTTCAATAAAGTAGGTCAATCATAATGGTATGCTACAAAAACCATGCTAATGTTGCATTAAGTCCAATAAAATGAAAACTAATTAAGTTGGTTCAATTAATTGATGGAAAAGCTTTTATGTGATTTCCTTTTATGTATAGTGGAAGTTTCTCGTTGGAGTCTCTACTAGTAATTTGCTACTATATGTGCGTCCCACCTCCCTTGTATCCTTTATTCCATTTCTATGGCATCATTTTAGCCGAAGTCTTTTCTTAAAGGTGAGTTAATTGTTGTTACTTTCTGCATTCCTAGCATACGCTATGAACGAACAAATATTTTTTTAGTTTTGGAGCTTAGTTCTGTAATGTTTTGTCCTAATAAAGAAAATTAATAAATTTGATATTTTTTAGAACTGAATAACCTTTTGTTATGCATTTACATTGAGCTATTGCATTTCATCGACAAAAAGATATGTGGAGATTATGGTGTTGACTAGAAACTAAAAACTGAATATTGAAGTAATTTCTCATATTTTTGATAAATTTGAAAGGAATATGTTTCAGAAAGTTATAGACCAAGTTTGAAAATTAACTTTTAATTGTCTTAAGAAGTAGAGTGAATGAATTGGGAAATTTTTAAATTTTAAAAGTTATAGAAAAACAAATTTTGCCTCTTTTTAGGACATTTAAGGCCCATTCGGGGGCTGTAGACATCTATCTATTTAATTAATGTTTTCCTCGTTTTATTTCCACCAATTGACAACTTTTCCGTCTGTACAGCGACAGGAAAATATTTATTTTTACTTCTTCCGCCCACACTACTAAAGACACGATTGAAATTTTGACAATAAGCAATATTTTAAAAACTAGAGACAATTCGGCAAACGTAAAATTAGTTTCTAAATGGCAAACCTCAAGATACCCTAAAACCGTTAAAATTTCCTTGGCGACTGAAAGAAAGGTCTTTTTTGTTTCGCAGTGTAATGATTTGCAACTTTCATCAATGTCTTTGTTCCCTTTGCTCAGTACATATGCTTTTTCGTACAAATAATCTCGTATTTTGGAAAAGATAAAAAGACTTTTTTCAAAAATTTCTAAATTTTCCTGTTTGCTTTTTGCTTAGAACATGCAAAGTTTTCAACCAAATTTTGTGAAATTTACAGAATATGTGACAATATGACAGCAAAGCATTATATTAATATGAAGTAGATATTTTGAAAATTCGAGGAAACATGAGTATTAATAGTAAATAATTTTAACTGCGCATGTGCGATACACAGTATAAATTTGCTTTTATAATTAGGAAGCAAGTTATATAGAGCAACTTATATAAAAATTTCATTTCTGAACCGTTAAGATTCAGAAAGATATCGGTATTGCGGAGATGAATTTTTGTTTCTCTGTAAGAGAAAAAAAATGACGAGGGTTTTTCTTCAAATTGATATTTTTTTATTTGAATCTTCAAACTGCGACTTAAGCTATGTATTTTATTTATAACTATGCATGGTTATTCAGGATATTCAGCCTACAAACAATCCAATAAAACTATTCGAAAATTCAAATTTAAAAAACAGCAATTTGTGGAAATCTCCTCATCGTTTGGTTTCTCTTGAAGAGCAACCGAAATTCAGTTAGTTGCTATGCAAATATCTATCTGAATCTTAGCGTTATTAAACTGTTGTTTTTATATAAGTTCCCCTATGGACTTTGCCCTATCTGACTTTGAAGTTAAAGGAGAAAAATTATGCTATGTTTCGCACATGCGCTATTAAAAATTATTTACTACAATTTATAAAATTTCCTTGAATAATCATTGTCTTTACTTTGAATCTTAATTCAATACTTCGCTAGCATATTACGAGTATCATCACGTATTCTATGAGTTTTGTATGACTTGGTTGGAAACTTTGGATTTTATAAGTAAAAAACCTGCGAAAATGTTTAGGACATATCTTTTTAGGAAAACTTTTATTTGTTCCCGAATATACATGCTGTTTGCAAACAATCATTTATGAAAGTAACAAATCATTATCAGCTACATGTGAAATGGGGTCAGCACAAATCTTTCTTCTTCTTTTATTCTTTATGAACTTCAAGCGTTTAAATTTAATTACCACAATTGAAAGTATTGTTACTGTTGATCGTCGGTTGCTGCAGAGTCTTTCGTTCTTTTTCAATCGCACCCTCCCGTGTGATCTGATCCCTCTCCATCTCCCTTTTTGTCTCCGTATTTTGAACCACCTGACACGACGCTAACAACCTTTTGGATTCTAATTTTCCCTCCCATCATTGCTACGGTGACACCTAATATGCTAAGGTATGTGCAACGTGAAATTCAAACAAGGATCCAAATGTGTGTCGTCGATGCCGTAAAGCAGTTTGATACATATCTGTAGTCGAAAATATAAATATGTTGTGAGAATAGAGCCGTGAGTTGTCTCATGGCTCATAGCAACTTAACTATACCTAGATGCCACTTTTATGACTATACCTGTAGTTGATCTGAAATTAAATAGAGTATAAGTAACTTTCGAGGGCACCCTGTATAGTGAATGATCTTCTGATGACAAAATTATGTAGTATCAAATATTAAAAATTAAAAAAATGTTTTATGATAGTCATTAAGTCAGTTTAAGACGAAACTTATGCTTTTCCCCACAGATTACTGAAATGGAGACTGTTATATCATCTTGGATATCCTTTGCTCTCACTGTACTGATCGTGAAAGTGCTTTGCAATCCTGTGACCAGTGGTCATCCTGCGGATGTCACTAATGCGGAATTAACGGCTTTAAGCACCAGCTGTTCTCCTACTTGCCAAGAAAAAATACCTTACAATCGATACCGCAGTGGCTGCGATTGTGACAGCTCCTGTTCTATATATGGCACATGTTGCGTGGATAGCGAATTCAGAATCCATAACAATTCACTTGAATTCAAAAGCAATTTGAAGTGCCTTAGCGTTTATAATAGTCCTGGATTTGAAATATTCATGGTTGACAGTTGCAAAAACGATGAAACCTTTGAGAACTTGTGTTTGAGTAATCCTGACAAAAGTAATGACCCATTTTTGATGATTCCAGTTACCAGTAACGTGACAGGCATCACTTATAAAAACTACTTTTGTGCTGTTTGTAACGAGGAAGTCGATTCTGAGCAATTACAATTTTGGGACATGCAAATTTGGGGAAATGACACCCTGTTTAAAACATTTTCTGAGCCACAATTTCAGTTCAACAAGACGAGGGAGATATGGACAGTTAATGATGGCAAAAATAATGAAACTTCCAGTGCTGTTGCCGTAACTTTAAAAATTCGACAAAATTTGCAAGCAACAGTAAAATACTGTTCAACGGATTTAATTGAAAACTGTCCCAGCAACTGGAGAGATGAAGCTGTAGCATTAAAGTGCAGAGATTACATGGCAATAGTTATTGGCTTTCAAAATGTTAGATACAAAAATCCTCATTGCGCCCTTTGCAATTTCGAAAATTTAAGCAACCTTCAATGTGAAAAATTTCCGTTGATCGAAGCTCCAAGTTTGGCTGATGATCGCGACCCAACTAGAAGTAGGGATCCTGAAGATCGTGTACTAATTAAGAGTAGGGATCCTGACCATCGTTTCCCAACTAGGATTAGGGACCCTGAAGATCGTGTTCCATATAGATCTAGTTACCGTGAGGATCGTGTCCCAACAAGACGTAGGCATTATGAGGATCCTGGGGAATATAGACCTAGTCATCAAGAGGATGATAAGGATCGTGTCCCAACTAGGAGCAGGTATCCTGAGGATCGTATTCCAACTAGACGTACGGATCCTGAAGATCGTGTGCCAATTTTGAGTAGGGATCATGAATATCATGTCCCAACTAGAAGTAGGGATCCTGAAAATCGTTTCCCAACTAGGATTAGGGACCCTGAAGATAGTGTTCCATATAGATCTAGTTACCGTGAGGATCGTGTCCCAACAAGACGTAGACATTATGAAGATTCCGAGGAATATAGACCTAGACACTTTGTCTATCCTGAGGATCGAATCCCAACCAGACGTAGGCATTATGAAGATCCTGAGGAATATAGTCATAGAAACCGTGATTATCCTGATGATCGTGTACCAGCTAGACGTAGGTATTATGGAAGTGATGCTAGAAATACATCTACACGTTGGTATTATAAGGGTCTTAGGGTTCATTTATCAGATAGACCTGTTATTGATAGAGATATTCCTCTAATAAATTTATTCGTGTTAGAAGACAGACAAAAAAGATGTGGAAAAAACATGGTGTATGACAAATTTGCAAGCAAATGCAGGTGTAACTCAAGAATATATGCAAAGGAAAATGGAAAGTGTGTCCATAAGATTTGAAGAAATCCATGGTGCTACGTTGGAAATAATTTGTGACGGATAGAAAAAATCTCAAACGTAATTTTGAATTTTGGAAACGAACCATTTACAATTCAAATAATGATTTGATAAGAAAATGCAAATATTTAGCAAAAGATATTCATGAAGCTATGTATTCCTAAATGGAAACCCTCATATGGTCACTGTTATATTGTGTCTTATGTCAAAAACAACCCATAGCCAAATATGCGAAATTTTGATGAAACAGCTGGTACCATTAGCGACATATGACATTTTGTGTCTGTACACAATTATCACACATCGCATATAAAGATTTCTGAGAAGATGTAGCTAGCCAATATACAAGTGCCAGACAAATACTTCATATCAATAAAATGTTTTGGCAAATTTTGCATACGACATTTTTGATATAACAGATATAATATAAAAACGAACTGCCAAGATATTTTAGTATAAATCTAAACCATCTGAGAAGTCTTTCACGGCATTTTATGATAAAACTACTCTTTTCAGCAAGTTAAAAATATATAGCTGGCTGGCTATGTAGAATTATACCCAAGCCTTTTAAAAAGAAAATTTTGCAACTGCGGGATTCTTTTTATAGTGCAATACTGTCCGACAATGTACTAATGACTATTCAACTGATTTAAAAAAATGATATTGCTTCATTTTCTGACAAATCCCATCCACTAGAGTTTACTTCTATGGATGTTTAACAGCAATGTATGATATTTCTTAACCCATTCTTTCAGTAGAAAGCAACTCATAATGGAACTCAGTGTTCTTTATATAATTTTATATGCAAATTTACTTTATATAATTTG
>BGPR01005596.1:56341-70815 GCA_013235015.1 Araneus ventricosus | reverse complement strand
TCGGTTTAGCCACAGAAGCGAAATGTAACTGTCCTATAAATAGGATCTGTTTACTGGATCAGTTTAGAAATGAATCACTGCGTACAAGCTGTCCCTCGGAGTACAAAAGCTAATAGCACAGAAGAAAAAACACTAATTTAACGATTTTTCTTGTTCTTTTTTATATTGTGTTTTCGAAATAAACCTACGTTTCTACACAAAAAAGTATTTTTTCGGCTCTCCTAAACTTAACCTGTTTTTATTTGTCCCGTGATAGAACTTAAAGCTGGAAATTCACCATCCATCTGCTAAAATCCATTTGGAGGGCTTCTTGGTAGACCTTTCCCATTTTCAGGCCAAAAATTTGGAGGGGCATTCACAGGTCAAACTGCGCAGACTGCACCTACGAGCAACCCGATCCCTTAGGAAAATGCGCCTCCTCCTGCCCACGCTTTCAAAACGGGTCCCCCCGCCTTGATTTCCCCACTTACTCGCATCTCACTCATCATGACTCACTCGTCCTCTCATCATTACTCGTCAGACCCACCATGACTCTGACGTGGGTCAAACGCAGGGGTGTCAAACTTAAGCGGGACACTCACCATTAATCCACTCCACTTTTATTTGGAACACCAGATGCCAAAACGCTTCATCAATGTAAGAATCTGATGAAAATTGGTGCAGACCGAGGGAAAAGTCGGAATTTCGTCCTATTTGTATTTTCAATCAGCCAATTAGCCATAAAACTGAAATGCGATAGTCGGTTAGGGGGATCGAGCCTCTCTCACAGAAGCAAAAACCACAAAATGGATGAGGAGTGTGAGAATGTGAGTAAGACTGGAGAAATTAGGGAAGGGGGGACCCGTTTTGAAAGCGTAGGCACGAGGAGTCGCAGTATCCCAAGCGATTGGGTTGCCCGTAGGTGCGGTCGGCGCAGTCCAACCTATGAATGCCCCATAAAATATTATGGCCTGAAAATGGAAATTGTCTGCCAAGAAGCACTCCAAATGGATTGGAACAGATGGATGGTGAATGTCCAACTCATAGTGAACCATGTCCACAAATACGGCGAATCTTCAATGAAATCGGATATCGAATCTGGAGTCTTGTGCCTCCGAAGCCGAGATCTTGCCTGGTCACTGCGGTCCTTGCAAGTAGCTGCATGAACACTTTACTTTACTTTACATTACGACACACCCCTGACTCCAGAGATAAAAATCTCCGGTTTGCTGTTTGGATGAGTGTGCGTAGAAACACTGAATAGCATAATACTTGTTTCCGTTAACTAAGGTTTAGAAAGAACTCTGTAAAATCAAGCAAGTCTTGTTTTAAATATAGAGCTTCATTACTCCAAATATTGGTTACTGGTGTTTAAATATATCAGTTTTTTTGGTACATTAGAATCATATCGAGAACTATTTAACTGGGTGTAGTGGTATACCGAGTAGATTACCAATTATAATAAAAACATATTTTAAAAACACATATTCAAATTTATTTCCTTTCAACATAAAGCGAGTGGGAAGAACGGGTACAATGGCAAATGATGAGTTTCAAATAAATTCAAATTACTCTTGAATCAACCAAATCAATCAACCATTTTCAAACTACAATTACGTGCTGTAACATTTTCCCCACTTGCATTTTATATCTCAATAAACGCTGTTTGTATTTGATAAGATGCTAATCTCCATACATACGACAATGAAAACTCCGTGACTGCTTCTTGGACAACAATTAGCCTTTGTCCTTTGAGTGGGTTGTTTCAAACCCACGTGCTTTGTTTCTTTCGAAATACCGGTTATATCGTTAATGGGGTTTTTAAGAATGAAGTCAGGCCATTACATGGGAATAGAAAGCTGCGAAACCTTCTTTTAAAATTCTACCTTATAAACAGTTGGATTACATAGGAAGCATTATTTGGATCCCAAAGATTTCAGGTTCGTATTCTCAGTATTTTTCTTCCTCTACATACCGTTAGTTTTATTAATATTTATGGTCGAGGTTTGGTTAGAAGATAAAGGGAAAAAATAAATTTCGGGAATTCTAGATGCCGTTCCTCATTGTTATATGAGTGGTCAATAAAGTGACTGTATAATACAGAGAAATTAATAAAGTTAGAATTATTTGAATGTCTGTTGGTTTTTTCCGTTAGGCCGTAGACATAATTCTTTATAGGTATAGATAAAAATTTTAAAAAATATCACAAACAGTCTTGATCTGTCTACTTTTTTCGAAATTGAGTTTTAATTTGAGAATATGGTGTAATGCATTACAATTTTGTAAAGTTGACTGATCTTTTACTTATTGGTTTTATAAAAACCATTGTGGTTAAAGTACAGTAAATGCGTAAGTTCTTGAGAAGTTTTACAAGTCACATATGATGCTGAAACAATTTCTTTGTATCCATGTACAATAAAACCTCGGTTCACCGAATTAAAGGAAGGGGAGGCGGTTTCGTATAAAGATTTTTTTCGATTAAGCCATGAACATCTATTTACTATTTTGTACCTAATTACATTATCTAATTCTCAAATGTTTTGGGTGTACAACGAATTCAAAATTCTTTTGTAGGTTACACTCATATTCTTTCTTAAGTTTAAACCTCCGTCGGACAAACGCCGAACAGGTGCAGATAAACAGTATCTTATTTAATAATGTTATACCTATAAATTTTAGTTTTAGCATTCTAAAATTAATCACTGCAATCATTGCAAAAATCTCACCTTCGCCATTATTCCCGTGCCATACAGTACATGTTTTTTTTAATTTGGAATTTCAGAGGCATTTCGGTTAACTCGAGTTCGGTTAACCGGGGCTTTACTGTATTATAATAACTCAAATTATAAATGTACTGATCGTTTCAATATCCCGAGACTAGCATTTTTGGAAGATTTTACTCCGGAAAGGGGAGATAGGCAGTGAGTGAGATGAGCACGCGAAGTAAAATGTAAACATCTTCCCCGCCATTTTTCACTTTTCTCCTGTTTTGGTGGAAATAACCCCGCCTGGCGCATGCGCAAAAGCGAGGAGGGTTTCGGAACCCGAGAACATACAATGGAGAAGATTTCCCGAATTTGACCGTTTGCTAGATCGAACCGGTATCGAGACTTATTAAATATTTACGCCGCAAAATACTCAGTTTATGTTGCAAGGACAGAAATGTGGTTTATAGAATCATTTTTAGATAAAGCGTTACATGGTTGCAGTTAGAGAACAAGTGTTTAGGACTTAATTTGAATACAATGGTCCAAAATTCGTTGTGGAGAATCGTGAGACATTCGATCGTGGTGAGTCACATTTTACAGTGAAGAATTTGTCGCGAGGGAATTTATTGGACCGTCCAGAAATTGATGAAGACGAAAATGTATCTTGTCTTAAAACCTCTTCAAATGAGGCTGACTGATTGAGTGTATGGAAACTTTCATTAATGGTTTCGTATGCACATTGCTTGCATGCATTTTCGTAAAAATGGGTTCTATATTTAGGAAGATATAAAGGTGTCTTTAAATCCGAAATTTTTCTGCATGTTTTCTGCTTATAACATGCAGAGTTTTCAACCAAATCATACGAAACTTATACAATACATGACAATGTAATAAAAAAGAATTATATTAAAATTTGAAGTAAATACCTTGAATATTAAAGGAAATATGAGTATTTGTAGTATATAATTTTAAACTGAGCATGCGCGAAACATAGCATAATTTTCCTTTCATAATTTTCTTAACACAATTTTCCTTAAAGTCATATATATAAAGCAGATATATAAAAATCCAATTGAATACCATTAAGATTTAGAAAGAAGTCTGCATTGCAGAGACCAGAATTTCTGTTGTTCTCTAAGAAAAGCAAAATGATAAGAGATTTTCCACAAATCAATATTTTTTAAACTTGAATCTCTGAACAGTAACGTTGAATTTTATGAAAGTTGAATATCCTAGGTACTCAAGCGTGCATATGAATTAAACACATATTTAAAATTGCAATTCAGCGATTTTCCGCGCATGCGCAGTAAAAATTATATACTATAAATACTCATAATTCCTCAAATATTAAAGGTATTTACTTCAAATTTTAATATAATGCTTTTCTATTACATTGTCTTATATTGTATAAGTTTCGTATGATTTGGTTAAATCATTTTTGGTTCAATTTGCAAGATTAGTTGCAAATTTTGGTTGTTATAAGCAAAAAATATGCCGCAAATTTGGAATTTAAAGAAATCTTTATATCTTCCCGAATATGCATGTTATTTTTACGAAAATGCATGTAAGCAATGTGCATAGAAAACAAAACCATTGATGAAAATTTCAGATCATTTTCAGATTCTTATGAAGCGGGGTAAGACAAAATATATTTT
The DNA here is from genome assembly GCA_013235015.1 of Araneus ventricosus. Classification (NCBI taxonomy): domain Eukaryota; kingdom Metazoa; phylum Arthropoda; class Arachnida; order Araneae; family Araneidae; genus Araneus; species Araneus ventricosus. The sequence goes on along the minus strand of BGPR01005596.1, from coordinate 66,473 downwards.
CGTCTTCATCAAGTTCTAGTCGTTCTCCTAAATGCATTCGTGACAAAATCTTCACTGTAAAATGTGATTTGCCACGACTGAATGTCCCACGATTCTCCATAACTAATGGTGAACCATTGTATTCAAATTAATTCCAAATGTTTCGCATTTTACTGATCTTGTAATACTTTTGGCCAGTTGTATTGATACCATCAATTAAATATTTTAACAAAATACCTAATAGTGATTACATTTTTTTAAAGTAAGTAGTTAAATATCTTCAGAGAGGAAATTTGTACGGCTCTGATTTACCATAATAATTTCATTAAAATAGTTTAAATATAAAGTTAGGTGAATTTCTTTGTTGTTGTCCAAAATTTGTTCATATTGAACTACAAACACAAACAGTGGCTTAAATTGGACCGTTTAAATCAATGGAACTGCTATCTTGAACTAGAGAGAGCCCAGAAAGCAGTTATAATCACTAATACAGAGGCTGTTCGCACATTTTTAGACGATTTCATTTCTTTGTATAAAAATTCGTCTGATTGGAAAAATTTGTTCTCACAATAATTACATTTTTGAAAGTACAAGTTATCATCTCCTACATAAAATTTTTGTTTATATGCAAAATTTTGCTTTTAAAGAAGCGATGGATTTATCACTTTCCGAAGAGAGTTATTTTTATTCATTTTAATTCAAAGAAGCTGTGAAAAACATGTTTTTTTATATCTAAAGTTACGATAGGTAATATTGATAATAAGAAAGGAAAAAAATCGTCAATTTTTGTGTTCAAGTGCATGAAATGTTCGAAATACGTATCAAATGAAAAGAAACAGTTCTTCGAATATTGCAAAGGTGAGATCTTTAACGTTAAAAGAAAATCCTCCAATTAAAAGTGTGTTGCAACTGTAAACAAAATTACTGACACTGATTTAAAAAGCCAAAAAATACAACGATCTTCTTTTCACCACGTCATATCGCCGAACGCAGAAAAAGTTGCAAAATTCTTTATGAAAGGCATTTATCAGGAGAAAAATGGAAAAATACGGTGAAAATAGATTATCTTGGGTCTATTTAAATGGGTGAAAGGTTAAAAGATGAATTAAGTATCATCAAAGAGGAGAAAAAAATCATAAAAAATGGTTTAAAGAATATAAATGAAGTTTTTCTAAGGGATTTATGATTGTTGATGGTTTTTTATATAACAGAAAAATTAAATTTCAAAAATCTGTTATTTTCCTAATTTAAGGTATATTTTATAAAAAGTTATTTGCATTGTTTTTGATATAAATAAACGATGAGTTATTGATAATGCGTCATTGAATGATATTTTACCAATTGAACAATTAGATTATTTTTTTTGCCCATGCCCAAAAACGGGCCTAGCAATGTAAAAATGATTCTAAATAATCCAATGAAAGAAAATCTTCATACTTTTAATTTGCGAATTACTTCATTAAAATGCAGGCAATTTTCTGCCAATAAAATAATATATATGAAAACTATGTTACTTATATAAAATTGCTTCATTTCCTGTCTGACACAAGATTGAGATGAGATAAGATAAGAAAAAGACGGGGCTTTGCCGGGTAATCGCCTACTACGAAATAAAATACGGAATATTTCGAATTTTAATTGATTATTGTTTAGCAACGGTTTCGGAAATCCTCCGCGCTTTTGCGCATGGGCCGGGTGGAGTTCAAAATAGGGGGAAAGTAAAGAATGGAAGGGTGATGTTTACATTTTACTGAGCGTGATCTAACAAAGAATTTCGAAAATGCGCTCTAATGACTCATTACCTGACACCCCTTTCCTGTGTAAAATCGTCCAAAAGTGGTAGTCTCGGAATCCGTTGCTGAACAGTACTCACATCTATATCAGAAAAAGTAATCACCGGAAATCTCATCTACAATAACAACATTTTGCACGGAAATAAATTTAGTGACAAATTAAAACATTTGGTTCCCTTCCGATTAAACAAAATGACCTGCCCTACGTGACAATCTCTTTCCTAAATATGGAAGCAGCAGTTGCCTGGTTGCAGAGTTTTGGTAGTAATACCATAGAAAGATCGCTGTGTATGAGAACATGTTTAATATTTATTCAGCCGTCGAGTGTGAAACTTTTCCCCGTTGATGTGCTGTCTACCCATTGTGGATATGTTGTTCTTGCCAAAGGATCATGATTCAAAATTATCATATCTTTCACTATTTATTAAAAAAGGAAAAAATGTGTTTGGTGACAGATATTTACAAATTTTTAATTAGTGATGCCATCTCGATCTGAAATTGTCATTGTTTTTGGGCCTCTTGTTGTAAACCATTAAAGCTGGAAGTATGCTTGATTTATTAAGATTGGAGTACTATACATAAGGGCTATTTTGGAATGGATCTTGTAGTTTTGAACTATGGTCATATGAAGAGAAAGACACCAATTGGCAGCTCACTCTCCAAAACAGGGGTATCCCGACGAAAGATATAAAATTGGTACTCTAAGTACAAAATGTCATATATCAAAAATTTCATCTGATAGAAATTCAGTATTCGGAGCCTATTCATTTCGCCAATGGATTCATTTGCCAGTGCTAAAAAGCAAGATGGTTGCTGTGGTATACAGGGTGTCCACATTTATCGTGACCCAATAGCTAATTTCTAAACCGTTAGAGACAGACATATAGTTCCAATTGGAAAAATGCTTTAAGTGAAGGGAAGAACTATAATATATGTTTTTTGAGTTAATAAATATATTCATGAGAAAGTTACGAATTCTAGCTTTTTATACGGTCCCCCGGTCCTATCAGTCATATTTAGTAAAATAATTTTGACACTCTAGTATTTAAACAAAAAAGTCTCACTCTTCTACGACTAAAACTGAGCGAGTTCTGGAGCTTTGAATATCGCTGACTTAGACCACTTTACACCATTTCAATAGCCGTCTTGAAGACGATCCACCAATCGATGCACAGCACTTACTTGACGAAGCCGCTGATTGGTTAAAAATCATGAAATTCAAAGCTCCAGAACTCGCTCAGTTTTAGTCGCAGAAGAATGGGACTTTTTCTGTTTAAAATGTTAGAATGTCAAGAATATTGTACTAAATATGACTGATAGGACCGCGAGACCATACAAAAAGTTAGAATTCCTATTTTTAAGAAATGCATTTAGTGACTCAAAAAAAATATAATTCTTCCCTTCATTTAAAGCATTTTCCCATTTGAAACTATATTTCTATCTTTAACGGTTTAGAAATCAGCTATTGGACCACGATAAGTGTGGACACCCTGTATAATGTGGTAAACAGAGCAAGTACAACCTATGAAAGCTCGACAATGAAAAGAAAATCGGTAAAATCTCGGGCAAAAATGAAAATTCTTTCGACATTTAAGGAGTTATTTTTAAGCTTTGACGGTTTGATTGCATTCTTAGCATTAACAGTCATCTTTTTTCCTCTTGGCGTTAGCCACTTGGTATCATTTGTTTATAGGAATGGGTATTGACTAGTGTATTTCAACCAAAAGTGTATTTTCACTGTCAAAGTGCACCACGTCCACAAATATGTGCTGGAATGATTTCTCGAACGAGAGAATGTTCGGTCTAAATCATAAGAAGTAACCATCAGACCACAGTACCAGTGGCCTCATGACTGAACATCGCCTTTCTACCTGAAGGGTCATTAATTCAAGACTGTCTGTCTCAGAGTTTATTCAAATGAAATTGATAATACACTATCTGATCAAAAGTATCCGGACACATCTGGATTCACGCATTTTTTCGAATTTCCTCAGAAAGGCTGAAAGAACTGCCCTTAATCTTCGATTATGTAATGAATAGGCTTGAACTCACATTTTATAGTAAAGATTCGGTCACGAGGATATTTAGGGGATTGAGCAGAAATTGATGAAGAAGAAAATGCTTTCCTCTAATTCCGTTTCACAGAAAGCTGATAATGATTTGCACCTTTCATCAATTGTTTTGTTTTCTTTGTGCAGTACCAGCATGCATTTTGGTAAAAATAGCATTCATATTCAGGAAAATATAATGGCCTTCTAAAAAAAGTCCAAATTTTCCGCATGTTTTTTGCTAATAACGTTCAAAGTTTACAACCAAATATAACAACAAATTTACCAACAAAAAAGCCAACGTTAGAAGCAAAAAACATGCGGAAAAATTAGAAATTTTTTATGAAGGTCTTTGTAATTTCCTGAATATGCATGCTATTTTTACCAAAATGCATGCAGGTACTGGGCACAGGAAAGAAAGCCATTGATGAAAATTGCGCATAATTATCAGATTTCGGGGAAAGGAGTGAGCCCAAATCATTTCCTTCTTCATCAATTTTTGTTCGGTCTCTTAAATGACCTCGTGACACAATCTTTACCGTTAAATGTGATTTAAAGCCTATTCATTACATAATCGAAGATGAAGGCAGTTCGTCCAGCCTTTCTGGGGAAATTCGAAAAAGATATAAATCAGAACGTGTGTCCGCATACTTTTGATCATATAGTGATTCTTATCATTTGTAATAATAAAATTATGGAAAATGAATAAAATTAGGTTCTTTATGTACATTTAAATGAAATCCGTGCGTCTGTTTCATGGGAGATAAGTATTTTTCATTACATTGTTTATCACAAAAATTTGGGAAAAAATTGGTTCGTGATCCAATAAAACTAAGGGTGTTTTTAGAACCAGGAGGATGCTTTCCATTTTTTTAAAAAAATATTTAATGAATTCAGAAAGGGTGGATAAGGTATATGGGTCTCTTGATGATGATAGCATTCTTTACAAATGCAGTGGAATAGAGTAATAATTTCACTGATTAAACACATTTTTAAGGTTTTCGTGCATTAACTTTATATATCACAGTTTTCTCTCTATATTCTGATGAGCAGCAAACGTTTAGAATACGGAAATATTTACCGGTATGGAAAAATATCTATGTTTTCTTATAGATATGCGAAAAATAGATTTATGAATCAAAGAAGACGCCACTAAAGTATCACACAATCGGAAGAAGGTTGAAAGACAGTAAATATTACAACTCTATCACATGTGCTAGGGAAAGAATGAATTTGAAATGCCATATCAAATTTTAGTAGCTGATGACGCATTTTTTAAGATATTTTTCCTACTCTACGGGGTATTTCATAAAAAGTTAATTACATCGTTCTGAAGGTAAACAAACAAAAAAAATGTACTTCTAGTTTTTCATTAAAATTAATTATTTAACACAGTACAGTAAAATAATGTCAAGGTGGTCCAAATTCGGTGACACTCATCTATATTTGTCATTATAATACAAACTTCAGTGTATCAATAGTATAAATAGAATCTCTTGAGTAGATTTCATTGAATTTTCAAAACATTCCTAAGTAAATGCGAGGTTTATAGAAATAAATATATTGTGCTGCTCTTTCGATAACAGAATTATGTAATTTCATATGTTAAAAGACATAAAAATTTTGATGAATATTATTAAATCAGTTTAAAACAAAATTTATTCTTTTTTTCACAGATTGGTGAAATGGAGTCTTGGATTGTCATTTCTCTCACTGTGCTGATCGTGAAAGTGGTTTGCAATCCTCTGACTAGTGACCATACTGTGGAAGTCACTTACGCTGATTTAGAGACTTTAGGCATCAGCTGTTCTCCTTCGGACACTTGCCATAAAAACGAAACAAACTTTGGGTTATATATTCACAGCTGCGACTGTGACAGTTTCTGCTCATTGTATGACACTTGTTGCGTGGATAGCGAATTTAGATTTCATAAAAGCTCTCCTAAACATAAAAGTAACTTAAAGTGTCTTGGAGTTTACAACAGCCCTGGATTCGAAATATTCATGGTTGACAGTTGCGAAAACTATGAGACATTTGATAACTTATGTGTCAGTGACCCCAGAGAAAGCAATGACCCATTTTTGATGATTCCAGTTACCAGTAACATGACAGGCATCACTTACAAAAACTATTTCTGTGCAGTTTGTAATGAAGAAGTCGACTCTGAGCAATTACAATTTTGGGACATGCAAATTTGGGCAAATGACACCCTGTTTCAAAACTTTTCTGAGCCACAACTTAAGTTCGATAACACAATAGAGTTATGGACAGTCAATGATGGCAAAAGTAATGAAACTTCCAGTGCTTTTCCAGTAACTTTAAAAATTCGACAAAATTTGCAAGCAACAATAAAATACTGTTCATCGGATTTAATTCAAAACTGTTCCAGCAACTGGACAGACGAAGCTGTAGCATTAAAGTGCAGAGATTACATGGCAAGAGTGATTGGCTTTCAAAATGTTAGATACAGAAATCCTCATTGCGCTCTTTGCAATTTCGAAAATTTAAGTAACCTTCAATGTGATAAATTTCGGTTGACCGCAATCTCTGCTAATGCTTTTGTCCCAGCTAGTGCTCCTGCCCCAGCTAGTCCTGTTGGTGTAGATATTCCTCTAATAAATTTATTCGTGTTGGAAGACAGACAAAAAAGATGTGGAAAAAACATGGTGTATGACAAGTTTGCAGACAAATGCAGATGTAACTCAAGGATATATACAAAGGAAAACGGAAAGTGTATCCATAAGATTTGAAGAAATATAGATTATTTATCGAAGTTCTATAAATACCCTAGATATATTCTATAGTGGGTTGACAATATAATGTGGACACTTTTGCATATTTTTTTCTATTATCTTCCCAAAATCTGAATTGAATTTCTTAGAATTTCAAACATGTAAAGATTAGACTTGAACTCACATATTACAGTGAGGATCGATCACGATAGTATTTAGGGGACCAATCAGAAAGCGATGAAGCCAAAAAAATATTCGACTCATCACATTTCAAAGAAAGCTGGCAACGAAATGAAAATTTCATCAATGGTTTTGTTTGATGTGCATAATATTTACATTTATTTTCTTAAACATAGCACAGATTTTCGGAAAGATATAAAGGTTTCTTTAAAAAAATCCAAAATTTTTCCGCATGTTTTCTGCTTATAACTTGCAGAGTTTTAAAACAAATTTTATGAAACTTATAGAATGCGTGACAATATATTAGCGAAGCATTGTTTTAAAGTGTGAAGTAAATACTTTGAATATTAAAGGAAATATCAGTATTTTTCGTAAATGATTTTTTACTGCGAAATGTAGCGTAATTTTACTTTTATGACTTAAGAGCCAGGTATATAAACCAACTTATATAAAATTTCAATTTCAATACTAGTAGTATTCAGAAAGATATCGGCATTGCAACGTAGTGAATTTCGGTACACTCTAAGAGAATCTAAAGGATGACGGCTCTTGCGCAAACTGATATTTCTTAAACTTGAATCTTCTAAGAGTAATATCTAATTTTATGAAAGCTGAATATCTTGAATAATCATGCATACTTATAAATACATAATTTAAATTACACTTCAACGATTACTATTCTAAGATTCAAGTTTTAAAAATATGAGTTTGTGCAAGAACCCTCATCATTTAGCTTTTCTTAGAATGTGGCGAAATTCACCAAGCTGCAATGCCGATATCTTTCTGAATATTAACGGTATTGAACAGGAATTTTTATATAAGTTGCCCTATATATCTGGCTCTTAATTCATGAAAGTAAAATTACACTACATTTCGCACATGCTCAGTAAAAAAATTAATTTACTAAAAGTACTGATATTTCCTTTAATATTCAAAGTTATTTACTTCACACTTTAAAACAATGCTTCGCTAACATATTGTCAATCATTCTATAAGTTTCATACAATCTGGTTTAAAACTCTGCAAGTTATAAGCAGAAAACATGCCGAAAAATTTTTAATTTTTTTCAAGAAACCTTTATATCATTCCGAAAATCTGTGCTTTGTGTACGAAGATGCATATAAATATTATGCACATCAAACAAAAGCATTGTTCAAAATCATCAAACAGTTTCATCTCGTTATCAGCTTTCTTTGAAACGAGATGAGTCGCAATTTTGTTTGTCTTCATCACTTTCTGGTCGGTTCCCTAAATACTCTCGTGATCGGACCTTCACTGTAAAATGTGAGTTCAAGCCTAATCTTTACCTGTTCCAAATTCTAAGAAAAGTCAGGCAGATTTTCGGGAGATATTCGAAAAAATATGCAAATTTTAAAGTGGCTCCACTGTACATTGAATGTACAAAGTAAAAAAATAGAATTCATTTCAAACAATCATGACTTTGAATTTCACATTTCAAGTAGTGATCTGACAAAAGTACGGAGATGAGGAAAAAATATTCACGATACTTGAAATTTCTTGATAGAAAACCCCATATCGCCCCCGCTATATCAAATTACAGTTTGTCAGAAACCGCCCGCATAAAAACATACGAAATTTTTGTGCAACATCTGGAACCACTAACGACTTATGACATTTTCTGACTGCACACTACAATCAGCCATTACAATTTCTGAGTAGATGTAGCTAACCTATACCAGTGTTTTGCATTAATAAAATGTTTTGAAAAATATTATTATATCAAATATTATTATTAATCATTTTTATTGTTAAAATATTATTATTAACCATCTTATATCAAATTTGACAAACCACAATTTGATGTATGAATGACAATGTGTGTGTGCATAATTCTGGACATTCTAACAATTTTTTCTTGGCATTTTAATATAAAGTTACTCTTTATGCATATCAGGAAAATTTAGCTGGCATTGTATAATTACACCTAAAATTTTTGCAAATGAAATGTTGCTTTCTCTTCCTAGCGTCACGCTGTCTGAAAAGTTCCTAATAATTGTTCAAATATTGATTTGTTCTGTAATAAATCTTACCCACTACATATTACTTCTTTGGATGTTTAACAGCAAATCATGGTATTCTTTGAATAGAAAATGCCTGTTAAAGGCACTCAACGGTCTTTATATCGAAATTTACTTAATACATTTGGCAGAACTGATACTGTCCTATTTATTTATTCATTTCATTGGAATGGTGTTTCAGCAATAGAGATGCGCAAAAATATTTTATCACAGTTTTTTAAATCTAATTTTCGATCAATGGCATCCATTCATTCGTACGAGGTTAATAGTAAAAGTGCAGCAGCCATTTCATTTTGGAATCCACTGGGAGTCTCGCAGGAAAAGAAAGGTAATGACTTTACTACAACGCCAACGACAACGTACTGTTAGAAGACATAACTATGCCATTCTTAGATACGTTTGTCTTGTTACTGTGATGCCGTATGAGTAAATTCTATTTTTTAATTCCTTTTTATTAACTTAAATATTCTAAGCTTCAATAAGTGAAACTTTTCTGGACGTCATAACATTTTCTTGGCTTAAGGAAATGATAGATTTCCTTTCTTTGGAAGCATGGGACTTTATAATGAAATATTCAGTGAAAAATGGAAGAAAGTCGCTTTTATTTATTATTGAAATTATGACCAGATTAAAATAAGAGTTATAAGTTGTTCTGAAAGGTCTGCTAGTTTTCGGAAATATATAAAAAAATTCGAGGTGTCTGTCTTCATATATTACTCCTTGAAGCAGATATAAAGGAGTTTTGGAAACCAGCTGTTTTCAAGTTTAAGTTCTTCAATGCTCAAAAATTCTCAATCATGCATTGACCTTGAGTCCAGAACATTCGGTATTCATTTATTTTTCTCTGTAGGTTTGCAGAAGAATTAGCACTGCTAAAATTAAGAAATGAAGGCTGAATGCTTTCACAACTAATTGAAATCCATTCCATCATTTCCCTTGCTAGAGCAAGATGAAATGCTCAGATAAATGAAGAGGTATGTGAAATGGCAACTTTTAACTGCTTTTTCCTTCTTGCAGTTTTAAAGAATTAAAATATAAATTATAAGCATATTTACTCTTTCCCGTATAAAAAATTATTGTTTATACTTTCACTGTAGTTGGCAAAATTTACTAGCTAAGGAGCTTTGATTAAAACACCCGGCCGAATAAAAAAGAATCGTTTAAATAATATCTTATAAGCCTATAAAATATTTTGTAGTGTGTGCTTTTGTGACACTGCTCACAAAATTACAAATATACATATATACAGGCAAGCGCGCCAAAGATTGTAAAAAAAGCAATGTAGCATTCAAAACAATCACAAGTAAACCTGGAATTTTGACATTGAATTAATAGATCTACAAGCACTGCTTGCTTTCCAC
>BGPR01005596.1:29201-56331 GCA_013235015.1 Araneus ventricosus | reverse complement strand
ATTTTGACATTGAATTAATAGATCTACAAGCACTGCTTGCTTTCCACTATCTCCTTAAGGATACTAAAATCATATTAAGAAGAGATAATTTATGATTTTGTAACATTTTGGAGACGTAAGTAAATTTTAAATTAGCACGTTTTTGCTTATCAAAGGATAGCTACATTTTAAACCAAATATAAAAATGTTACGCACTTTTAACAGTTCTATAAATTTTGTGAATAATTGTACAAAAATTGTAAGTAAATTCATGGTCTAGAGAAAAATAGAGAACATGTTTGTATTCATTGTGGCGCAAGCATGCGAAAGTTTTCAATTGTAAATTTAATTTCCACTACTTCCTTTTTATTTTTCTTAAATATTCATAGTAAGCTATTTTAATAAACTCTTATTTGAGCTTTCGTTTGTCCTCCTTAGAAACCACACGAAACACTTGTAAGGACTTTGACCACATATTGTGGCCGTAAAAAGAGATCCGACTTTTAGTGAAAGAAAAATCAACAGCAATAGGAATCCATTTCTTTTCCTTGTACTTGCTCTCCTTATTTTTGTGGTATATGTATCGTGCTACATTGCGTTTTACTTAATGGTGCATATCATTTTATGTTTTTATGTATTATGAATATAAAATATCAAGTATATGTTAGAGCAAGTAAAACCTTGAATTTTATTTCAAAGATGCTAGAGTTTTACATTCACAACTAACAGCCAAAACTATCTTATATTCAAATACGTTTTTCACCTGCTTACAGCAAAAATTTATAAACATCGCACACTTATACAGCAGAGGGAGAAGCTTCTTAACTGTGATACCCAAGTATTTTACGAATGTATGTATTACATATGGCAAGACTTTTATGAAACCCAAAGTATTTTTTACTAAATCTAATACCATGCTATGGAGTATGTGGGAAGCATACTCTTCAGCCATAATTGATGGAAAGCATATTTGAAATGTTGAGAACCAGAATGGGTCAGCCCACAATTTTCGTTCATTGAGCTCAGCATTATAATTTATAAGCTTTTTACAACGAGTGTTACTATCTAGTAAAAAGCTATTAAAGCTGTTTACACTTTGGATTTCAAAGAAACAAGTTTTCCATTTTAAGTATGATGAATTGTTCAGATTAGCCAAAATTATGTGTGATTTTTCTAGACTGGGGCTTCATTCATACGAAAGATTGTATGAAAAATCGAGTTGATTTTATCTAATAAAATGAAATGAATTTCTTTTCTTAAATTTATACTTATTCTAAAGACCCGTTAACGTAAGATCACTCGGAACAAATGACCCTTTAAAAGCCTTAAATTTAAAATTTTCTGCCGTAATTTAAGCTTAAAATATCCAAGTGTCCTTGGAAATGGATAAGGAGATAAACACTTCCTACTTGCAATACCCAAGACGTATTCATTTTCTTGACATTCCTTGGTCATTTTCATCTTATTTTCTTTTCTGATCACCGTCAAATCTTTCACTCAAAGAGAGAAGATGATGATGCATCATTAGAAACACTCCTCTACAAACCAGTTTTTGCAGACAGTGCTTGAAAAGTACATTTTTCCACCCCAATATTTAAGTTCCCAAGGTCGAGAACTCTACTGGAAGTTGAATTGCTGTCAGAAATCTTTTACATCTATTCCTTCGCATAAGTTAGGAACGTCGTCATTCTTCCTCATTATTTCTGATTTAATATTCCCATCGGTGAGTATTGTGATATTTGTTAATAATATAGACAAATATTTCATATAATTAGTATCTATTGCGGGTTTTATTTAGTTCATACTTAAGCTATTTAAACTGTAATAATTTCAAAAATATAAATTACTTTAAAAAGAAATTAATAAAATCAAAAAAGTCGTTTGGCACTCGCATATATGAAAAGGTGAAGTATACATAATAATGGCAATTATACAGTATTTTTTTATCTGAACGTTACCTGGCAACGAGACTTTTTCTTTATTTTAATCCGATATTGTTAATTTCAGTAATCTTTTTGCAAATAGAATGTAAATAGCCTTTTCATGTTCAAAAATATATGTTTATTGTATAAGTCCAAAATAAATGTGTTTTAAAAAATGTATGTTTGTTGTATAAGTCCAAAATAAATGTGTTTTAAAAAATGTATGTTTGTTGTATAAGTCCAAAATAAATATGTTTTTTAGAAGGAAAGCTTCATCCTACTTAATCTAATGTTTGATTGATTGGTTGGATTTTTTGGCGCAAAAGCCAGGTTTAACCATTCTGCGCCAAATACATGGTATTGAAATCTTTTCCCTATCTTTACTCTTAAAATTTCCTTAAAAACCTAAGAATATTGTCAGCAAATAAACGAACTTTGACTGAAATATTTAATCATATAAAATTACTAAAACAAATATCACTAATGAAAAATAATATTTTATATTCGGAGTTTCAACAATAGGTCTTCCATATTAGGATGAGCATTATGAAAATAATTCATTCTAAATTTTTTAAAATTAGAGCAATCGATCAAAAGTGTGAAGATAAAATCATGTTACATGAAGAGAACGTCAGTGGTGGTTCACCTTTAATAGATGTTTGTGTGTGAAATACGTGTGTTCAATTATAAATCTTCTTAATTTCATAGCTGTTTTGCAATTGAAATTGGTATATTGAAAACAGTAATGTTTGAAATACAGTACAATATTTTTTTCATATGCAATTTGCTTTAGCTATTCATGATCTCTATCTTTTTGCTCATTTTAATTATATTCCAACGTGCATACTACCGAAAACCAGGGTAAAAAGTTTCAGAGATAAATAAACAAAAAAATTGAAATACTTTCCGTATCAAGTAATTTATAATGAGCCAAAATTAAACAAATTTTCCAAGAATTTGATATATATTACTATGTAGATTTTCAGACCGTCAAAAAAGCAATTAGATGTAAACGGTCTGAATTTCAGTTAAGTTTTCTTTTGAATATATCATCACCATGAAAAAACATCTTTATAGCAATTCTAAGTTTCATTTTCGGATAAAGCTTTGTAATCTTGCATCCATATGTTTCGGTATTCCAATAATTATATTTTCCTGACAAATGTTTCAAGAATGGTAGATTCTATTCATTTATTTTTTTCTCAAGGTCGAAACTTTTATATTTACTAGAATATTTAATAGAATTTACTAGAACACTTGTATGCATTATTTGATCTTGGAATATATATAAAAGAGGTTAAATAAATGAGTTTAGAAACGTTAGCCAAAAATTTAATTAAAGATAAATCTTAGTGTTTTGATGGTTTGCACTATTTAATGATTTGAGGCTTGTCTGTTGTGAATCTCCTCTGAATGCATATTTTGAAAATATGAATTCCCGTATTCATTAACAGCGTATATTTCTTAATATCATGAATGAATACGCAAAATATCTATATTCTAAATGATTGTCGAGAGCTACGATTTTCAGGAATGTTCTCCCAACTCCGTAGAAGATAAAACAATTTATAAAAACATGATCTTATTAGTGTAATAAAAAGTATAATTCATTTTTCTCTCTTTTTTCCCCTTTTATACGGATGTCAGAACAAAATCTTAAAAGAGCAAGGCTTTTATAGATACTCTGGACAAATTGGAAATTTAGTTATAATGATAATATATATTAATTTTTAATGAATGTTTGCGAATTTTCTTTTTCGTTATATTAATTGGGGCTTAATTTTTATAACATTATTTTCAGCTCTTCAAGCGTAATTTTCAAACATTTATTAATTTATTTATTTTTTACTCTTTATAGTATTTCATAGTTCATCAATATAAGTATTACGGAATCTTAAAATCAGTTTTTCTCAAATTTCCTGCCAGACGAAGCCTCTCGTATTGAATCAAAAATGCATAAAATTAAGCTATTAAATGGCATTTAAGTGGGAAAAATGTTATAATATCGTTTGGTCATCGAGAAGTTGTTGAAAACCTTATTACAAAATTCCATTTTTATAAAGATGAAACGAGTCAAATGTGTGCAAAAAAAGACGACTGCTAGTATTAGAAAACAAGTTGAAGGGAGAATGTCTTCTTTAATATTCGAATATACTTCTAGACCATACTAGAAGATCATAATTACTTTTACATGTTTTCATTATCAACTGTTTTTATTGCTCTTGTTATTATTATTGATGGCATTTATAAAAAGTTTCTTTTTGAATATTATTTGCATTTTAATTTCATTTCTTTTATTTCACTTTCTGTTATATCTGCTATTTATCTATAATATCTTTCGGGTTTAACATTCAGTAAACAAAGATATCTCCATGTACAAACTTCGGTCTTCTTCAGTGGAGTGGTCGTCTTATCCACAGTCGCATAATAAAAGTAACTGCTCATTCCATTTTACATCTAACTGCTCATTGTGTTACGTTGTGGTCTAATGTCACGTCCAGTTTTTACCTACAAGAACTGCAGTGATTCCTTTGAATATTATTTGTATTTTAATTTAATTTCTTTTATTTCACTTTCTGTTATATCTGCTATTTATCTATAATATCTTTCTGGTTTAACATTCAGTAAACAAAGATATCTCCAAGTACAAACTTTGGTCTTTTTCAGTTGAGTGGTCGTCTTATCCACAGTCGCATGCTAAAAGTAACTGCTCATTCCATTTAACATCTAACTGCTCATTGTGTTATGTTGTGGTCTAATGCCACGTCCTGTTTTTACCTGCAAGAACCGCAGTGATTTCTAAAACTAAATTCGAGTGACTCTCTTGAAGTGAATCATATGAACATGAACTGGTTCATTTGTCGTGAGTGGAGTCAATTATCGTGATTTTGAAATCGTATGGTGAACGTCATCGTGAATGCTTCCTTACTGCACGTTATTTAACGCTGTGCTATTACGAAGTGGTTGCGATTGAGTGACAAAAATGGGCGGGGGGAGGGGGGCAAAAAAATTATGGACACCTAAAAGTACCCATAGACAAAACAATTTAAAATTTAAGTAACAAAACTAGCTAACTTTTTTTGGACCCAATCGTTTTTTTATAATTTCTAGTTTTAGTCAGAAAATTAAATAAAAATTTAATTTTTTCTGCAAAAAGAGGGTGGGGCTACTGCTGCCCCCCCGAGTTGCCGCCACTTACAACATTAGCACAAGTCTACAATTAAACCAAATTGCTTTGAGATTTCACAAATGGAGGTTAAAATTTCCTTAAAAAGCTTAGCTTGTTTAAATTAAAACAAAAAAGTGGTATTATTCTTAAATCCAACCATTGAGCAAAATATAAGGAAAAATCAAAAAATATTGAGTTAGATTGCTTGTGGTAAATAATATTTTAAACAGATATCCAAAGCAATGTAAATAATTACGTTACATAAAGTAAGATACAGTAGAAAATAAGCTTCTCAAAATCATAATTTAGTCTTCGAAATCTTGAACCAGAGAGATGCAAACACTCCACGCTAAGGTGAATACTGAACTGACCAGAGTCTAGTAAAGAACTAATCGAGGGTACGATGAATAATTCTTGTTCCCATGATAAAGGACATTAGTATCAGCGTTAGGTGACCACCTACCATGTGTGGTTTGAGCACAAGGGTCCCCCTCGCAGGCCAACGGAGTACAATATCATGTATCTTGTAATTTATGACTCCTCCGGAACCTTCAAAAAGGTTTCAGAATGAAAGAAGTCGCTCATTATTTTGATAACAATGCGTTCAAAACAGTGTAAATGTACACAATTCCATTAATGACTACTTAAGCACCTGGAAAAAGCCTAGATAATTACAAAAGTGCTACTTTCCCTTTAACAGATATCGCGGTGATTAATGATACTGATTGAACAAAGACGTTCTTTCCACCTATCTCACCAATGGTCATTAAGAGGTACCGAGTCATCATAACGGGGGGTGAGGGGAGTAGGCAGGTAACACTAATAGCAATTTCAACGCTTCTCTTCATTTTTAGGCATTTCAAGATATCTGGTTTCAAATTTTCGTGAATAAAAGAGAGTTAATTGAAAATCAAGCACCAATGATCAACTTACTTAACTTTACCGGTGTGATTTGCCGGTTTAACTTTCTATTGTTGCTATTTTTAAAATTCCTAGTTTTGGGCCACTAAAATAAAATAAAAATTTAATTTTTTCTGCAAAAATTGGGGGGGGGGCGGTTGCCGCCCAAATCGCGCCACTGCTGTTACGTCATATCCTTTTTCCTCCTGCAAGGGAAATATCGTATTTCAAAATAAATGCGGCGAATTTGAAGTATATCACATGACAGTATGAATTTATCTCATTTTGTTTCATACGATAATTTAATACTACTTATTTCACTTATAAAAAATAAAAGTCAATCTATTAAATAATTTAAGTATAATTTACAAAATATAATTCTAAAAATATTATATTAGTCTTAATCTAATAATATTAACAAAACGGATTATTCAAATGTAGCCAGAAAGCTATATTAAATAAATACCGAATTTTAAAAACAAATTTAAAAATCCATGAAAACCTAATTTAAGTCTAATATACGAACTAAAACTGAATAAATACAAACTGTAAAAAGTACCTAAGAGTGAAGGCAAGCATCACTCTATTAAAGTTTATTAAATAATTAAATGTAAGTAAACTTCTTTTGTCTAATTAATAAACTTCATTTGCCTAATTTATTTTCTAGTATGCATATATGGTTGGTGTTACAAGAAGAAATTTCGTATATTATATGCTGCAGTTGTGAATCTTTTATTCATAACAGAGCCAGGGTTGAAAGTTTAATAAAAAGTACTTTAAAAGAATAAAAAAAATTTGGTTTTCCTTCGTAGAAGAGATTTGGAGTGATCAAATGCATATCTATATGAATTATGCTTCCACAATTCTACAAGCGAATTCTGCTGTGAAAACATGTTTTTTTTATTCTATCTGACTCTTAAAAAAGAATGATTTAAAGAACTAATACGTATTATGATTTTTGCTTATTAACTCTTTAGCAGACCACGAGTCAGAAGGGCGGTGAGATGAGAAAAACGATTCTTCAACTCTGGCCTCTCTCCCGAAATCTCTACACAACTTCAGAAGAATGTTTGATCTGTGCGAATTTGGCGTGCGCCATATTCGCATTCACGTCAAATATTTCTTAGAATCGAGTCTCGAAACTACGAATCTCTCGCCCTGGTCGCCAGACTATGCCTCCAAACCATGGCGATCCACCATCCATTTATATTTATTTATTTGCCCACGCCGGCACAACTTACCCAGAGGGCGTAAGGCAGTGAGCCTGGCTGCGGGGAGTATAAAATAACAACGAAACATAAAGGAAAAATATTACATCAAATTATAGAACATCGCAACAAACTGCATGCAAAAAGCAACAACAAAAGCAAAAGTTAAGAACAACTAAAGGAAAGACAAAAAACATCAAATAGTAAAACAGGAAACAAAAGACAAATACAAATTAAAACAAGAACTGAGGATATTAAGCACATTGCAGCATGTGTGACAGTTCAATAGAACACATTTAAAATGTTATATTCCAAGAAGAAATCAAAAACACATAAATGTTAAAGAAACATTGATATATTTTTTGACAACGTTTCATCAGTCAGGAAGCTCACTGCAAATGCAACTGGAGATCTTAAAGATCTATTTCAGTTTCACAAGTCCAAATTTATTATTAACTAAAATTTTAAACCATGCGGTTTTATTTGCATTATCAGGTCTATTTAAATGATTTTTTTTAGTGAAAGTGCAGTCAAAAGCATAATAGTCTACATCAAAAACATTCATTCAAAAAATCTGTAGAATGAAATAAATTAATATCAGGAGCTTTAAAACATAATTTCAAGGTCTTCCATGGAAGCCGCGGTGGCCTGGTGGAGAGGTCTCGGCTACGAGGCCGTAAGGTTCCAAGTTCAAAACTTGATTTCACTAAATATTCAAAGTGTGGAAGGGCCTGGTGCGCGTTAAATACGACATAGTGGGTCAAACGTCCTCCAGCTAGGGTCCTGCAGAAGTTTGGAGGTGCCAGCTCAGGCGTCGTCGTCGTCATCTGACCGCTATTAAAAATTACGAGTTCCATTTCAAAATGGCCCTCGTGTTGCTGCAAGACAACGGGACGTTAATATAACTAAACTAAAATAAAACACGATCCTCCAAGGAAATGTAATCAGAATGTAGTAGTAAAGGACGTTATATCAAGAAGAGGTAGGAAGGACAATTACTTATTGTACCCAAGAACGGGTTAAAGGCCGGTGGTAAAGTTTATTCAACTATGTAAGCATTTCTCACTACCGGGAAAGTAATTAAAATACAATCTTAAAGTATTTATATCTTTTTCAAAGTTAACATTCCCCCAAAGGTGCTAATAGCATTATAAAATAAAAGCAAATACATATTATAAAAACATTATATAAAATTTAAAGTTCTAAATAGTTAAAAATTAATTGAACAAAAACAAATATTATAGATCAAGAAATAATCACCCATGGACATTATCATACAAAATTCCGGTCTGATATTGTATAAAATATATAAAATTTAGCGGAAGATATGCACAAAATACAATCATAAAATTCATATTCAGGAACATCGAAGACTGAATATCATTCTACACTCTCAATTGGACCCAAACAAGAATACAATTTTTAATTAAATTAAGATACATTTAATAAGACTTTCTCAAAGCTTTGCTGGGTGTCAGTTTTTGCAAAGGCGCGCCAGATGGGAAGCAGGCATCCATAAGATCCGACATCATGCAGGTGACCGACCCTGGCACAGATTGTGAATCTAAAATATCTAAACAGTTAGGCCAAAAATGTACTTGAATAAATGGTAGCTCATGAATGGATTATCAAAACACCGATGACAATGCTTAAAATGCTAATGATGAAATGGGTAAGATAAATATATTAAAACTAAGAGTTTTCATTCTAGATGTAAAATCTGAGTTACGAACAAAATCATCCCTCGGGGATTGCCAAAAATTAAAACTGTAATAGTAAAAAGTGTCCAATATAAAAGTAATTTGAAATGTTAGAATTTATAAAATTTAAATTGTAAATATCACGGTCTCCTCTAATTATTAGCAGGTTTTCTAATGATGCAAAGTTTGAGCGACGGTATGCTCAAACTCATATTTATAAAAATATGCTGTTAAAAGAGTTTAGGGCCTTCACTCAATGACTAAGTTTGCAGATGGTCTCATTAAATTAAAATGCCTGGGATATTATTGTAACAGCTGTCGAGTTTCGGCTTTGATTTTTGAACCTACTTTCTGTTTTGAAGAGTACGTATTATACTTGGCAACCTCTGGTGAGAATACTTTCAGAGACATAGTGGTTCACGTAATCTGTTCCCTGGCTAGAACAACACGGACCGTCTAAAATCTTGAATCTGCATAGATAAGAAAGGGTCATGCCTCCTTAGGAAATATACCAGGTGTAAGGATTCTCTCTAAGACAATTCACAAAAAGATACCAGGTGTAAGGATTCTCTCTAAGACAATTCACAAAAAGATACCAGGTGTAAGGATTCTCTCTGAGACAATTCACAAAAAGATACCAGGTGTAAGGATTCTCTCTAAGACAATTCACAAAAAGATACCAGATGTAAGGATTCTCTCTAAGACAATTCACAAAAAGAGCGATGCCCGGCTAAATGTGACACCGTGTGGTAAGGTCAAAGTCGATCCCGGTGGCCAGGGAGACGAGAAAGAGGGGAGCGGAGGCCACAGAAGGACACTACTCTTTCTTTTTGTTTTGTCAACATGGCACTAGAATAATGTTTTGGGCCATCCAGGCTATCGTTAACCACTATCTCTTCCAAAATTCCTGTAAATACGTGTAAAAATATTTTGTAAATTAAATATTTAGACTAGAAACTGGTGTTTCTGCAATATTTTGCCTACCAGGCATTCGGCAGCAATGTTGCAACGAAGATAACAAGGGTGTACCAAGACCAGTGGCGAATACAGGGGGGCTATCGGGCTACCGCCCCCCCCCCCCGGGCCCGGCCCGGGTTGGGGGGGTTGTTTAATTTTTGATTGATTTTTTATTTTATGTAATTTTTTTTCTTTTGTAGTCATTCCATTTTCATTTGTAGTTTTGACGCGGTAGAAGACATTTTTTGGCTAGTTATTTCATTGTATTTTTTTTTAAATTACCGAAAGTATTGTATTGTTCTTTATGATTCTTATGGAAAGGTGAGTAAATTCTGTAAAGTTTAAAAGTTTTGGTTTATTTTAGCCTTGAGGTTTGACATTCCTCATGACGATACACAATTTTTATACCCTCAGCCCTCCCCCCCCCCAAACCCGAATCCTAGATTCGCCACTGACCAATACAATAGCAAAAGGCGGGAAACGGCATACGTCACACTATTAAATTATTTTTATTCCGCGGATTTCTTTAATATTAACAATTTATTTTCTACCACATCGATAAAAGTCCTGACTCCGAGCCCCAAGGCAAAGTCGTATAGAAACAATGACTTAGAACACTTCCCTCATATCCGCATTCACCGAATATAAAATCAGCTGTTTATTGAGTTTCTTTATAGGTTTGTAGGCTACTATGGCATAAGGGTCATACTGCGCCAAACGCTCGTTACTTAGGAATCGCACAGGGAAATCAATAAAAAAATTTGATATAAGTGAAAAGGTTAAATCATATTAATTAACTTGATACCTTTTAACAATTCAAATCTATTTACATGGGAGTTATCTCCTAAAATTTCATGTAAATTGGAAGTTATTCCTCCAAAATGGGCCTAACGTTGACCATAAAAAATTCCGAATTCTTATATAATATGCTTTATTGTTGAAATGCAATTAAGTCTATTACAAACCAGTGCAGGGACAGAACGTAAAAGGTAGTTTGTGTTTGATATTTGTGACCTATTCGAAGTTTTGTCAAGATAACGTCATAATTTCTTGGTTTGGTGGATTTTTAATAAGTTTGACAGATGGTTGAATTTGGAACAATTTATTTATAGATTTTCTTACTGACATCTATTTCCACACTTTATTTTGAGATAATTTAAGAACGTGTAAAGCGTCAGCCAATGGAACAAAATTATCTTCAATTATTTTTGAAACTTTGACCGCCTGAGTTTCTTTATATATTAAAAAAACAGAAATATTTGTTATAAAAATACCAGTAATTTTTTGGTCAAATATTTAAGAGGATTTAATTAATAGTTAATGTATTTAAAATAATTTAACTGGTTATTTAAATGCTGAAATCTTACCACTTATATTCAATTGCAATACTTTTGGCAACGAAGCAGAATTTTCTTATTACAGTCATTATTTGCTTCATAATAATTATAAATTAAAGTTTCTATAAGATCAGTAAGCAATCTTCTTACGCATTTGTAATTCTTTATTTTTCAGGAACGCAAATGATATGGCTTTATCAGTAATTGTATTTCTAATATTTCTGCTTTCCACTTACATATCTGGATCGTTTACCCAAGTTGGACGATATGATGAACTGAAATGGCTTGGAAACCCATGCTATCCAAGAGACACCTGCCAATCTTTGAAAGAAATTACTGATGACCATTTGTGGCGTAATAGGACATGCGAATGTGGCGAACATTGTGTACGTCACCAGACATGCTGCATAGATTCCAACTATTTCGGAATGAATCAATTTGTTCCAAAACGTTCCGATGATGTATGCCAAAAGGTTCAGACAAGAGAGTTTATGGTGTATATGGTATCAACTTGCTTAGTTGAATGGCAGATGAGTTACATTTATGAAAAATGCGTCCATCCAGAAAATGAAGTAAAAGATCCCTTGTCACAAGTACCTGCGACTAGCATTGCATCCATGACTTCTTACAGAAATTACTTCTGTGCTTTGTGCAACAATGATGCTGATTCAGCTGTTCTTTGGGATATCGGGGTTAAAATTCGAAATTTAAACTTAGGTACGAATACAACCACGATAAGAGATGAAATCATTGAAAAAATGGAATATAATTCAGGGCAAAGTACTTGGGGTTATTTTCATGTAGACCCACAGACAAGAAAGCGACAATTTCAAAAACTCCAGATAAAATTCTCTGTGAAAGAAGAACTGAAAAAATTCGTAAAACCATGCCATCCCAGGATCATATCTAAATGCAGACCCTCTTATAAAAGCACGCGTCTCCGTTATAAATGTGAAGCATATTATTCACCTATCAAAGGACGAAAACAAGGCTCGGAAGAGTTTTTAAATTACAGAAACATCCATTGTGCTTTGTGTAATGGACTCAGAGCAAATATAGATGAATTTGCCTGCTTTGGTAAGGATCTTAGAAAAAGCATTTCTCTGTCGTTTACTAAATTGCTGGACGTAAACAGAAAGGATGGAGACATTGTCGGCAAGACGAGTGTTTGCAAGGATGAACAGGTGTTTGATCCTTTTTTCAAGAAATGCAGATCGTTGGTGTGTGCGGTGCCGAACCACGTCAAAAAGAATGGAGCTTGTGTAAAATCAGACTGACACCATGATCTTCAGAATTTTTCCCTGTTAATTGCAATTGACAGCATTTAAACCTTTTCTCAGAAGATAATAAAGAATAAAGCACATTTGGTCTCTTAATAATTTTGTTTAATTTGGTGACACTTTCGGACGAAATTATATTTATGTACACCATTATCTCATCAACATAAAGTTTATAAAAATGTTTTCACTATGAAATGTTTTTCAACAAATATTAATCTTAATAAATACGAGATATAACAATAGGTTTTGGAATAAATTCGATTTTAATATCTCATTCAAAGGCAGTATATCTTTAAAGCCCAAAAGTCTATTTGCCAATGAGAGAAATGATATCACTTTGTGGCAGTACGAAGATTAGAACCTAGGGCCTTTGGGTTTTGAGTCAAGTATGCTAACCACTAGACAAAAGGAATTCCTTTTGTCTGGAGGTGGATACTGGCTTATAAACGTCACAGAAAAAGATGGAGCTCGATGCACTACAGGAGCATCCACAACTTGTTTGAGACTTTTGAATTTGGGAGAGCTTGGTGTAGAAGTTGAAGTACTGCCATCTGTTGGATGTAGAAGTAGATGGAATTGATGTGATTTTTGGTGCTGCCATCTAGTAGTGGGATTGAAAGTAGATGTTGCCTGTTCTTCCAGGTCACCACTGTGGGAGAACGTAGATTAGAACCTAGGACCTTTGGGTTTTGAGTCAAGTATGCTAACCACTATATAAAAGGAATTCCCCTTGTCCGGAGGCGGATACTGGCTTATAAACGTCACAGAATAACTACAACTTTAATATAGACACCGAACATTTTTTTATTTAAATCCCTCTAGAAATTGTATATAAAGTTCCCGAAAGTTTTTCTGTACAAAGCCAAGTTGTAACGATAATAACTTAAAATTTTTATATGATAGCGTGCCAAGTGATATTGCAGTGTTACTACCGCGAGTTATGGTGTGTGTTTTTGTGATCATATATGTGTGGGTAGGCTGTGATTACATGAATAGCGCTCACATAAATTCGAGGGAGATGATACGGCTCTTAAACCTCGAAAAAACGTTGGAAAACTGTCAAATTCGATACATTATATCTCTGAAACAATTCAATTCACAAACTCACTTTATTTTCTGGAAAAATATCTGTTATTTCTCTTATAGTGCACACATTTTCAAACCTTCATATTGGTATGCATTTATTTGAGTGAGTAATAAATATGGATATAATTATCGGAGAAAAAATGAGATAGTCACCTTGCGCGCATGATTACTGATAAAATATTTATCTAAATACAATATTTTGGGTATCTAAGTAAACCAAACAGTCTGTTTAAGAAACTTAACCACAATTTATTAAATTTAAATTTAATTTCTCTGTTATATACCAATTTAAAATAGAAACGTTAAAAATAGCTAAAATTTCAACTTTTCTACCCCCCGAAAAAACACCTTCTTTAGAGAAATATGTAGAAAATTGTGGTTAAATTTGTAGAACATAGCAAAATACATATCGGTAAAAATTTTATGTAAAAATATTCAATAGTTCTTGAGGTATCATGCGCGCAATATAAAAAAACACATTTTGAGATATAGCGCTTTAAAGATATGGTCATATGCAATGTTTACGTTGGAGAGCTGATATATTTTCCATCATAACTTTCATAATTATGGGATTTTTTTAACGCGAATTGTTTTAAATTGTTTAGAAAAGACAGGGAAATAATATATATTTTCTCATAAAATCGAAAATTTTCGAAGTTTAACATTCGTATGTCCCCTTAAGGGTCGGGCAATTCCTGGTGGGCTGGCATGTATTCTTGTCTTATAGATTGCAGGTTACTATTCTAGAAAGTAAAAAGCCATTTAGAGATTGGATGGTGCACATTGGAATTAGTCCACAAAATTTTGATGCAGCTGTGCACAATTTTGCGTCTCATATATGCTGGCATTGCGTACCGTAACAAATATGCGTAAACGGAAGGCAAAACAAGGGTATATTATCCTTAAGACATAGAAAACTTTTCACTGTTACATCTGTTGCTTCAAAATATTTTTAAGTTCCAAAATACAACATCATAAAATATGTAATTTTTGGTATTAATATAATACCGAAAATTATGCGACGTTGAACCTTTACCTGTGCATTCATTGATAAGAGAATAAATTTTTGAAAAACCTTGTTTCGATTATCACCATCTGTCCGATTCTACTTCAGTTTTTCAATCTTCAAGACTACAAAAATACTTCTCCATTTACCAAACCAGAATTTTGACTGTATAGGAAGAAGCTAAATAATAGTAGTGGAAATTTCATGCCCTAAACGTATGTTTATACTCTAAGTGGAGATAACTATTTACTGTAGCAATAATCCTCTTAATTACTTATTGTCCCTTATTTACTTATCTTTAAAGATCATTCTCAATTTTTGACCGTAAACGATGCAATAAATTAACCCTAAATAGAGAAATGTAACTCCTAACTACCTTCTAAACAATAATAAAAAAATAAATCCATTATTTCTTGTGCTGAATTACGATCTTCTTTAAAAGCATTTCAAATATATAATAAGAGTCAAGCTTTTACTCCGCCTCTTTTAGAGGAAATGTTTTGTACTTTGTGCAATAAAATCATGCAATTAATGCGATTTGCTGTGTTAGAAGGCTTAAAAAGAAAACGAACAATGAAAGTTGTATTTTTCTCGTTCTCTCCCAATAAACTACGGAAGTACTTAACAGAACTTACGATAATAGAAGTCTCAAAATAACACATCATACTTTAGTTTGCTGTTAGCCCTTTGTGGCTAGCGTACGACATAATTTCGGAGGGGAAGCGTATCGAGTACGCTAGGTCGTTTTTTCACCCTCTGCTTCATATCTATACTCATTTTTCGTGAGTTTATTGCTTTGATCTGTTCAGGAACCATAAAAGGCAGAAAGAGAAAAAAAGAATGACAGTTAAAATAAATAAAGAAGAAAATTTATCCGGCATATTTTGAATAAATAAGAATCTCCCACGAAAGGGCTCCATGTTTCAGTCGATCTTCAGTTGGTCACCAGATGTATAAAAATTTTTGCAGTTTTCATTAAAAGACTCGTAAAATTCTCTCATAAGTTATAAATTTTTCTGCGTGTGTCCGTTGTGTCTTTGTCTTCGAATTAGTTGGCAGCGTACAAGTTTCTGGCGTACTGAGTTCGCCGACGTGACTCTAGCCCCCGCCACCCCCACAAAAAAATTAGTAGATTGGAAAACAGAAGTCAGACTGAACGAATCAGTTAGACACATTGTACTCGAGGGATGCTCCTATTAGGTTAGAGGGAGGGAGAGGGCTAAGAGAGGTACAATAAAAAATCATAGCAATAAATATCTCACTGGTATACTCTGTACGCCCTCCCCTCTCACTGAGGGTTAAACTGAAAACAAATATAATTAAAACTTGTGTAAGCAGATTATTTTTTATTTAGATTATTGTTTTTGGCAATGTGATAATCTCACCATGGATCTGATTCCTGATAAACAATTTTCACACCAACACTTGCAAAAAGATAAAATAATGTGACTTCTTTAAAGTTGTAGCGCATTTCCTCATTTTCTTGTTTGATTGATAACCAACCATCAATGAAATATCATCAAGCAAAGAAAAACAAAAAGGAAAAATTTGAAGAGCAATTCAAACTATTAAAAGCATCATTTGAAGTCGGTTAAATGAATAATAACAGGTTTCACCACTGTAATATTGGGTTGACTGAATTATTGAAAAAAAAAGATACAACTTCTGATGAATGGTTTTCTAACCACACGTCTTTGCAAGTCAGGAGAATATCATAAAGGTTGTTCTTTCAGCTGTCACTCTATGGCTCATTTTACTTAAACGTTTTATTCAATAAGACAAATAAGAAAAAAAAACAGTATTATTTTAAAGACATAATTCTATGGGTTACATATGAAGTTTTTTCTTTAATTTGTTTTAAAATAAAATATTGAAAAATACGTGAAGCCAGAATCGTCTGAATTTCAGAATTTTGTTCAAGAAAAATAAGTATTTTGTGCAGAAAAATGTCTTTTTGTTGTGTATTTATACATTTGAGTATATTTAACTAGTATACTATTCAAATGGAATAATATACAGTTATATAAATGGTTAAATCAACTGACAAAGCATTTATTTAAAACAGAAAAGAGTATAATAAGAAAATATTTTACGTACATTAATACCTTAAAACAACAGTAAGACTATTTTTGCATCCTATGAAAGAGATGACTGATGATTGAAAATCTAGCAATATTTTTTTCTGGCATCACAACACAGACATAATTTTAGAATTTTTTTCGGCTTAGGGAAATCTAAAATATTGTATCTATCAAATTCCGAGATTGAACATTGCAATATTTTATCTATGGTACTTACACTTACATGGGAAGGTAAAAAGAGGTGGTCGTAATGAGGTATCCTTTAATTAATTGTTATTGGAAATTTTATTTAAAAATAATTTCTAACTAATTATCGCATTTTCTAGCAAAAGGGATCTTTTTCATTTTTTTAAAATTTCTTTTTCAAACATAGAAATGAGTGAAGAAAAGAATATCATTTGAGAGAGAAAGATCCAATCGTTAAAACAGTTCGTCCTTTGACATCCAAATGTTTAAACGATTTGACAAGACAAACGAACGACAAGACATCAGAATTCACCTTTTAGTATTCAGAAACAGTTCTTCTCTAAATCTTAGCTCGACTTTAAAATAAGATAGCTAAATATTAACGCCATATATCTTTTAAAGGCATTCAAAAAACATAAAATCCATTTATGTAGTCAGTTCCATCAGTGGTCATTCAATTTCCGCGTGAACACATGTCAATTAATCATTATGGAATAAGTATCCAGAAAAGGGTTCAAACTTTTAAAATGTTATTTCTCGTACTTAATCATTGTTTTTATGAAACTCAGATTCTAGATTTAGCCACTCACTCCTACCGTACACTCATGACGTATGTATTAAAAGAATTGCATCTTGCTCCCACCAAGGAAAAGTTTGGAAACGTACAGAATTTACATTTGCAGTTTCCGAAATTTCTAGAATGAATTGGGAATGGACTTGAATGACGCCACTGGGGAAAATTCCCCGAATCAATAATATCGAGAACTGCGTTAAAACTTATTTTGACAACTATGACTTTCTATTTTATATTTCCTTGAATAAATTGTAGGAATAATTAGCAATTCAAATCGTCAGACTCTACAACGACTTTGGCATTACAGAGATTTCAAGGAATGAGCTTAAATTTCCCAATTTGCAACTGGCGTTGCAAACGTTAAAAATGTTTTCTCAGTATATAATGAGGAAGAATAATGAAAAGCTTTAACAAGATAACAGTTTGTTTTTATTCCTTCTGTCACAATGAATTCTTCACTTTATGGTTTTCGAATACTGCCTAAGAACGTAACCTCTCTGATTTTCTTAGATCTTTGCCCATTACAGAAACAAAGAATGCTTTCATATGAAAGCATAAAATGATTTAATTTTTATGATCTCTTCTTGTAGAACAAAAAATCATTTTGTAGAATGACGTCCAACTACCAACATTGCTCAAAATTACCCCCATTATTATTGCACGCAATGAAAGTTATATACCCAATTACTAGGAAGTGATAAAGGATAGCGTGCTACAAAACTTACTAATTATATAACTAGTTGGCGAGTGAAACCAAAATGTTACCAATATTCTCAATTAAAAAACAATCCTATTTATGATAAACACTTTCTTCTACTGTCTTAAATACCAAGTGCATTTGATAAGTGCATTAAATGTCAAAAATTTAGATAAATGTCACAGTTTCAGGTATATGGTAAGTAAAAATATTTTTAGAAATAAATTTGTTCGTGTAAGTCTGTCCACATCGCAGACTTGATGGAAGAAACTACCCTAATAACACAAGACACTGTACAATATTGTTACGATATCTTCACAATGTTGTACGGCGTTCAGAATACCGGACAACGTCGTAGAGATATCGTGCAATATCTTGTGCTAATAGTATACGTATGATGTCTTGCTATAAAATTGTAGATCTGTATAAAACTTGGATTATACGCGTCAGACAGAAAAGTATTTTATCTGAACATACTCGATTTTCCTCACACATAAAATTCTCTGAGAAATAATGGGATAGTTGTGACATCAGTAAGGATGGCAAAATTACATTAACGATAGCATGGAAATAAAAGTACAGGTATCTCCCGTACAATACAACTCCTTCATAACCAGTTTTATTTTAACGCGTTGGAGAATTTGGAAAAATTATCGTGCAGTGCGGCGTTTTAGAACACGATTTATCACTGACAATTACAGAATCTGAGAATCATAATTTTTTTTAAAGTTGGGTTTTTAAAAATTATTATTCCTAACTTTTACTTGATAGAAAGTTGTTATCCTAATATGTTGTCCAAAAATAAATGTAGAAACCTGAGGACAAAGTAGTGAAAGTAATTACAAAAATCTATTTCTTCCTACTTTTCCTTCGTAATTTTTAATTTTGAAATATTTTATAGTTATTTGTTTTTTCTTTTATTTCTGGACTTTATTTACTTTCTTACTTATTTTTTGGATTTTATGCATTACCCTCTCCCTCCAGCCCCCAAAAAAGCATACTCAAGTTCAAGCAAATCTCATATTAAAGGTCAAAATATATGTTCCCTTTATTAAAAAGCAATAATTATCTCAAAAATTATGAACACTTTCGACAAAATAAACTTTAAAATGAAAAGATATATGATTTGAAATCAAAGACATTCAAGGGCAAATCGCACAAGTGGAAACGAAGTTGACCACTTCATAATAAGTCGTGAAGACATACCTAGACTTCAATAGAAAACTTTACAAATACATAGCCGGGGCCGCCACAACTACACATTTCACTAAATCCTGTGTTTCTCTCGGAAACACCGGCATAATACCGTGTAACGAAAGGGAAAAGATTTATCAGATAAAAAAGTAATATGAAGTAATAGATTTTTTTCACAAAAATTTAAGATCAGGAAACAAGATAAGGCCTGGAATGTTCAGATGATGGAAATATGCTGTCAAAAGTAAACATCTCGATTAATGATGCTTTGTGGCGATGATGAAGAAAATATTTAAGTAATACATATTAATTTGAATATCTACTATACAATATATGTAGAACAGATTATTAAAGTGGCAAAGAAGACAACTACCTAGGGACCCACAACTTTTTGCGACCCCGAGGTCTCCCAAATTGTTTTCATCTATTTGCGTTAATTCCAAGGTAATTTAATGTCATGCTTATATTTAATTTACAAAAACCATGCATTGCAAATTGATCAAATAAAAACTAAGTATCGTTTGAATTTTAGAACATTTTTCTGACAACATTCGTAATTAATTACCATCTGAAAGTTTTATATTATGTTGTTTGATCCCTATTAGCCCAAGATGCTCTCTGATATCTTTACGACGTTGTGCGGCAGTAATAATATCGTAGCAACATCAAGAAGACGGCGTAGGTTAATTGAAATAATCCGGCTTATTAGAGAGTTTCTTTCGGTTTATTGCACTGCCTGGTTCCAATTTGGTTGTATGGATTGCAAATGACTAGGCTCTTTCCGATAAGCCGGATTATCTCATTTCGCCTATGACAGAGATATCGTAAAATATCTTGTGCTTATAGGGATGATTCTAAAAAATTATGCTTGTTAATTTTTTTACTATTTTATATCAAATTACCCACCAATTTTAATTTTGATTTTTTTAAATGCGATACACCGAATCTAACCTTCTTTCTTGAAAGTGACCCGCAATTAAATGTTTTGCTATTTCGAAATTTACTACTTAAAAATACTTTTATAGAGATTAAATTATAATCATACAAACACTTGTTTTTGGATGTTGGGGAGGAGAAAAGAAGGGGGGGGG
This sequence comes from Araneus ventricosus, assembly GCA_013235015.1. NCBI lineage: Eukaryota > Metazoa > Arthropoda > Arachnida > Araneae > Araneidae > Araneus > Araneus ventricosus. Next base: position 35,964 of record BGPR01005596.1, on the reverse strand, counting down.
CGAGACTTACATTGCCCAAGGGCCCTTAGAGAGCTTAATCCGACTCTGCTTATACGAATATTAATATTTTGTACCAAATACTAACTACTAATACCATTAATAATAATACATAATTTTTAGACAGATATATAGATATAAATAATTCTCTTCATTATAAAAATATAATTATACAATAAAACCCCGGTCATCCGAACTCGGATTAACCGAAACTCGTATTATCCGAAATGCGTCTGAAATCCCAATTCCAAAAAAATATGTACTGTACGGAAAAAATCGCGAAGCCAGACTTTTTTTCTTTTAAGCCTACTCCAGAAGGTCAGTGATTAATTTTAGAAAACTAAAATAACAATTAATGGGTATTAGCAATATTAATTACAATATTGCATTGCGCCCGACGGATTGGTTATCTTTAATAAAGAACATGAGTGAAGCCTAAATGAGGGTTTAAAGTTCATTCAATAATTAAAACATATTTGAATTACATACTGTAATTAGATACAAATTATTAATAGATGTTCATTGATTTATCGAAAAAATCATCATCCGAAACGGCTTTCCCCCTTTTAGTTCTGGTAACCGGGGTATATTTTTTAAATTTTTGAACCAATCCTCCTGTTTTCTAGTTCGTTGATAAAACGGATACGCCTAACAAGATATTAATTTGTAAAAAAATAAGTTGATCTATCTAGAATTATTTTGTTTTTCCCAAAAACACCTGGCTGACGTCTAATCATAAACACTGCTCACAACAAACCACACATTATTACCACACGCGCTCCCAATTATAAGAAAGTGAAAAGCTCACGTGCAGCAAATGTGTGATAATTTTGCGGGGGAAACACAATTGCCGAAACTCTCAATTAAAAAGAACCAGAGACCGTGAAGGTCATTACGCCGAAACGAACAACAATACGAAAATGGATACACGTGGGTGATTTCGATTAAGGGAAGGCAGGTTCATAACCAGTTATCCCACAGGAAAGACATGACAACACGTTTCCGAACACAACACCACACAAGATAGTAAACAGGATGAACCGAGTCTGAAATCCGCTCGCTGCTCGCAGATTACTTGACAGCTTAAACGAAGCTTTCATCTACTGGATTAGAAGGTAATTATGACTCCTCTTCTGTAATTTGTTACCTTGCAAATTGTTTTGGGTTCAACGAGTTTTTGAAAAGTGTTATGGGCAATTTTAGTGCATTATAAACTTGTGCAACAATTTGGAGTTTTTAGTTAAAATTAATTAAATTGATATTTTAAATAATTAATAAGTTAAATGTTTAATTACTTCTTAAATCATGCTGCAACTTAGGTTTCTGTTTCAATCTCATCTGTGTTCTGTTTAGTTAATATCTGTTTCGTATAGGATGGACAATTTTGGTTTGACAATTCATTAAAAGACAATTATGACTCCTCCTCTGTGATCTGTTACCTTGCAGATTGTTTTGGGTTCAACGAGTTTTTGAAAAGTGTTATGGGCAATTTTAGTGCATTATAAACTTGTGCAACAATTTGGCGTTTTTAGTTAAAATGAATTAAATTGATATTTTAAATAATTAATATGTTAAATTTTTAATTACTTCTTAAATCATGCTGTAATTTAGGTTTCTGTTTCAATCTCATCTGCGTTCTGTTCAGTTAATATCTGTTTCGGATAGGATGGACAGTTTTGGTTTGACTCTTCATTAAAAGGCAATTATGACTCCTCTTCTGTAATTTGCTACCTTGCAGATTGTTTTGGGTTCAAAGAGTTTTTGAAAAGTGTTATGGGCAATTTTAGTGCAGTATAAACTTGTGCAACAATTTAGCGTTTTTAGTTAAAATGAATTAAATTGATATTTTAAATAATTAATAATCTAAATTTTTAATTACTTCTCAGTAATTAAACTTAATAATCATGCTGTAATTTAGGTTTCTGTTTCAATCTCATCTGTGTTCTGTTCAGTGAATATCTGTTTCAGATAGGATAGACAATTTTGGTTTGACTATTCATTAAAAGACAATTATGATTCCTCCTCTGTAATTTTTTACCTTGTGGATAGTGATAGTTTTTGGTTCAAGGAGTTTTTGAAAAGTGCTCTGGACAATTTCAGTGCATTACAAACTTGCAACAATTTGGCGTTTTTCATTTTTGTTCTATTTTTTGACAGTAATTAAACATTACGAATAATGTTGTAAGTTAAATTTCTGTTTCAATCTGTTCAGTGAATATCTGTTCCTGATAGGATAAGCAATTTTGGTGTGACTTTTTATTTAAGGTATCCGACTAGGTTGAAAAAGCGATTTTCGAATAACTTTTTTATGATCTAAAATTAAAGCCAAAACTTTTAAGATTCTAAAACACTCTTTGTTTTTATTCTTATAATTTAAATATTTTATTCCTTGATAGTTATTTGAACTAATGTGTTATTATATTTTTTAAATGCGTTTTCTGAAAAATGAAAATTTCACTAAAATTGGTCCACGGAAAACATGATATCTCCAAAACAATACATTAAAACTCATTGATTTTTAATACACATGTGCCAAAAATCTTTGAGGGTGTAATAGACCGCAGATTTTATGCTAACTGTATTTAGTCATGTTTTTCGGTCACTTTGAGTTTGACCCATAGGATAATTTTGGCAAAAAAAGTCAATGACGCCCACTTTGACTATTCATAAAATATCTATTTATTAAAATAAATTTTATCTTGCGGTCTATTACATTCTATATATTTTGAGAAGTACGCATGCGAAATTGAAATTAAATATGCCCCGTATTTTTTCAATTATGCTGTTTTTCTTAACATTGAAATCTTATAAATCTTGAAAATAAATAATTATTTTCAAAAAATACTGATGATATCTGAATTTTTATTTCTAATTGTGACTATTGAAGCCTATTTTTGATATTTAGTTCTATAAATCTCTTTTATGCAATCTTTTTAAAATTTTTTCTCCGAACACAGTCAGGTACCTTAAAGGCAATTACAATTCTTCTTCAGAATTTCTTACCTCGCAGACTGTTTTTGGTTCAACGAGTTTTTGAAAATTTTCCTGGGTATTTTAAGTACATTGCAAGGTCATGCAACCGTCTGGCTTTTTTATTTTTCGTTTGACTTTCGGACAATTTTTTTGGGGATTTTGAAAATTGCTTTTTAGAAGCATTAAGGATCATGCTATAATTTGAGTTTATGTTCTATTGTGTTCAGTGAATATCAGTTTCGAGTAGAATAGCCAATTTCGTTTTGACTATGTATTAAAAGGTAATTGTGATTCCTCTTCTGTAATTTGTTACCTTGCTGTTACTTATTAGTTCAGAGAGTTTTGGAAAATTTTTCTACTTAATATAAGTACATTACAAGCTTGTGCAACAAATTTTGCAATTTTATTTTTTTTTAGATTTGTTGAGAGTTTTTCTATAGTATTTGACAATTACTTCTTAGTAATTATCCCCCTCTGGACGGACGCCCGCTGAACAAAGCGTGCCCACAGGACGGCAGCTGGCAAGCGCAGTCTGTGCCCGCCGGCCGAAGCATTTTCCCTTGCTAAGCCTAACACGCATTAAATTTCGTAAAAAGTACGCGTTACATAATAGTGCATAAAAAGTGCCCTTTACATAGAAATGAAACCGTTTTTAAATAACCGTGTTTAGAAAGATATCATATTCTAAATCATGAAAAAAGTTTAATTAAAATAAATGATTATTAATAATAAAAAATAAAAATATAGTGTATTTCCCTATAATTGAAAGTACCTAAACAAACACTAGATTATTGATGCAAAAATAAATATTTACATTCAATATTATAAAATACTTCAAGAAAATTTTAATAATTGACTCTTCAAAGCCTTCTAAAAAAATCTTCTATTTTAGGACTCCACTGACATGGCGGAATTGGAAGCTATATATTAGTACTATCCTCTTCTAATTCAGAATTTGAAGATTCAAAACTATCTGAAGAACTCTAATAATTTATTTTCTTGTCATTATAATCGTAAAATCCATAAAAGTATCATTTATAAATTTACATATTTCCACCTCGGAAAGATAACGCGTTCCTTTAGCCAAAACTGCACAGCTGAAACTGAGAGGCATAAAACCCTTGACAGAATATCCCCATAAAACCACAAACCAGAGGAGAAACTATAAATAACCACTTCAAAATGAGTTAATGAGATATTCAACATGTGCTCCTCTTTATACTTGCCAGCACGTGCTTCTTTTTATACTCCAAAAAATCCAATCATCCACAGTCATGTGGCCGACTACAATCTGACCTCGGAGAGAGAAATACTAATGTACGGTGCCAATCTTTTGAAAAAAACATGGAATAGTAACGCCATAGTATTTGCGGCGCTCGGACCACAGCAACAATTTCTCTGTAACGCACGGAATCGGCGCTCGGCCTGAGGGGAATCTAGCGCAAACGCACATATGCGGCGCTCGTCAAGAAGGGGTTTAAACATTAAGAATGATGCTGTAATTTAGGTTTATGTTTAAATGTGTTCAGCGAATATCTTTTTCTGGTTGGATAGAAAATTTCGCTTTGAGTATTTATTAAAATGTCATTATGATTCTTCTTCTGTAATTTGTAAGATTGCTGAAATTTGGTTCAATGAGTTTTTGAAAATATATCTGGGCAATTTAAGTCCATTAAGTTGTTGCATTTTTATTTTTTGTGGGATTTGTTGGCAGTTTTTTCTTCTAGAATTTTTGGTACTTACTTTTAAGAGTCATGCTTTTATTATGTGCGTCAGAGGTAAACTATCGTAAATAACAATGTTAACATCTTACCGAAGGAACCCAAAAACTCCGGAGCTCAGGCTGTATTTTATTCTTTTGAGAGCAGTTTTTATTTTTTCTTTCTTTCTTTTTCGGCCTACAGATAGGACATTTAACCGATAAAAGATTCGGTAAGGATAATGCAAATATGTTAAAATCATCAAAATCAGCAAAATTTGACTTTCAACAGTTTACCTCTGAGGTACAGAATTTAGGTTCTTGTTTCAATGATTTCAGTGAATATATTTTTATAGTACGATAGACAATTTCGCTTTGACTATATTTAGCTCATAAATTTTTTGGGTTGAATTTTTTTTTCACTGATTTAGACAGAATATGCTTCTTAAAATTTTAAAATATGAACTTCTTATATCTCGATATCTTCTTGAAGAAAATTGGGATTGAATTTTATATCACAATTCTTAATAATATTCTTTTCTTAAACAATTAACAAATAGCACAGCAGAAACCAAATAATTTCTTTCATCTTTTTAAATATTCACATCTTTAAAAGTATATTATAAGAAAAAGATATTCACTGAATAGATTCAAACAGAAACTTAAATGAAAGTAAAATAATTTCCTTATAAGGAAACGAGTGAAATTTTTTCTGAAACGTATTAGAGTATATTAAACTAAGAATAGCTTGTCAAATCATAATGAAAGTTACATAATTATTTAGATTTCAACTGTAGCACTAGTATAGAGCATTATTTATGCTTTTAAAGGTTTTATGATTTGTATCTTTTTGCTTTGGCATAGCAAAAAAAAAAAAAATCTAAACATGACATTTCCGATAAAGATATTTTTTTCTAAATTTTTTCACTAAGGATGTTTTTTTCCTAAAGTACATTTACGTAGATGTTGAATCAGTGAACGGTTTAACCAGTGCGCCTTATTACTGATAATCAATAACACGAATTTCTTTTTATAGATAGCAAAATATTAGAAGTTTTGAATAATATAAATTTGCGTTGTCACACGACGATAATATGCCTATCCTAAATGCATAATTTCTTAAGCTCACAGAGAGTAAAATATAATGTTAAATACAGTAACAAGGCATAGTGAATTTGGGCTTTTTGTGCCAGATATGTTCATTTTTTAATTTTTATTTGTTTCCCTTATTTAAAAAAATAGTTCACAGTAGTAATACAACCACACTGTAATTAAATAATTGAACATTTTTTTATTAATCTACTAATATTATTTATTATTCATAATTATTAATTGATAAGTAATTTAATAAAACGACTTATTAAATTAATTTTTGATTCTGAGGGTTTCGGTACAAAAAAAAACCGAATGAAGTGTTTGCTTTGTTGTCAATTAAAAATTGTGCTCCGAAAGATTGCCCTCCACTGTCGTTTATACAACTAAATAAAACTGACCTAATTATTTTCTATTTTGTAATCTATATTATATAAAACGCTTATGCGTGGCACAAAAAAATGACCTTTATTTCTTTCTCCCCGTTGGCAACGATCAGTTTGTTTACCAATCTCAACCCTGACGCCAAGAATTTCGCTAACCGAGCTAATCGCTTACGGATTACAGGAGAAGTCGTTACTCTTTTTTGAATTTATTTATTTAAAATTAACTCTTTGCGAAGTTTTGTAAAATTTGCGTAGAAGAGAGCAGCGTGCAAGGGAATCCCTGGATGAAAGATTTCAGCGAAGATCGGCCAGAAAGCCGCCGATAGGCTTAGGGAGCCGGAGTCTTTTTTTTTGTGATGCTAATTGTGTGCACTATTTACTGTGTGTAAAAATAAAAATTACAGAAGAAAGACCAGAGAACTAATTATACATCAGAAAAGTTCCCTTGCACACTGCTCTCGGAGAATGATTAAAGTTGCATACTGTTTGCAACGTATATATAGAGAGAGATTAGATTTTTTTGCCACCGTGTTTGTACGGACTGTTTTAGAACATATATATTTTCACTGGAAGAGAATTACCACATGCTGCTAATGGTGAATGATAATGTTGCATA
>BGPR01005596.1:0-17633 GCA_013235015.1 Araneus ventricosus | reverse complement strand
CACCAATAATTTACCTGTCTCACTTTCTCCATTATCATTGTGGTTGAGACAGTTATAAATGATTCAGCATAAGTAGAACTCATTTCCTCAAACTAACGATTGACTAAGAAAGGAAATCTGCGCTTGCTGATAAGAAAAATAAGTGATAATTTCTGAGATAATTACCATCTTTTACTCATTTTCCTTTCCGTTTGCGGTACGAATTATCTGGTGAATATCTGCTCCGCATTCTACCCAAGGATATCCGGGCCAATTTTCAGGCAAAAAATGATCTGGATTTCTTTCTTGTTTGCAGCGATATTAGATTCTTAAACAAGAAATAAATTAAAGAAAAATTCCAAAGAGAGCGCGTCCTTGAGTAATAAATGCATCATTTGGGGTTGAATTCATGCGAAAAGTTTCGGTTTTATAATTGAAAAATATGTGAAACTTTAGCGAGATATTCGTCAAATTTCACAATTTCGACGCAAACATTTATCAGAAAATAATCAAGAATGTAATATAATAATTGCAATGATAAGAGAATAATAAAAACAATAAAAGCAGAATTATTTGCAAACTAGATAAAATGCAATCAGATATTCGCTTTCGTGCGGATTTTATGTTTTCACTTTCTCGTATACGAAGTGTACAAAGAGAAAGTATTGTAATCGTCAAAAAATTCGAGCTCGAGATATCGACGAATCTCCACGTTTTAGACCTTCCTGAGTCCGAAAAACACAATTTTAGAATTATGTCTGTCTGTGAACACGATAACTCGAAAATTATTAGAGCTGTGGGGATGAAATTTGGTATGTGATATTACACATCATTTGTAGGTTTCTATCAAATTTTGGACAAAATCCGTCAACGGGAAGTCTGTCTGACTGATTGTCCGCGGTCATGTGAACACTATAACTCAAAAACTTGAATAGCTAGATGGATAAAATTTGTTACACAGTTTTATCATCATGAATGTAGGTCCGTATCAAAGTTTGGACTAAATCCGTCGAAGGGTTGACGGTCTGTCGAACTGTATAATCGCATACTTGTAAAAATTATATCTCCTAAACCCTTTGGCTCAGGCAAATAAAAATTAGTATGACGGTTGCTAACATTAATAATAGATCTGTACCCAAATTTCGTTTCAATCGGTTACAAAAAAGGCGTTCAAATTGCATATTCAATTTTTTAAATCCGATTCTCCATGCGTGCTGGTAACAATCTCTGTGCAAGCGGAAGGATTACATAACTTCGTCCTTGAGCCGGGAAGATCAGAAAATCTGTACGCATCTCTTTGAATTTGATTCTTGACCTAAATATTTTACAATCACTATAATCTACAATGAAAAACCTTCTGATAGTCATTGGATTGTGGGTTACAGTAGGTTCGAATTTTTTTTTATATAAGTGGGGGGAGGAGAAACAACACCTTTTTGAGGAAATATACGAGAAAGTTTAGGGGAGACCACTCCCGCTGGTTTCTGTTGTGTTACAGTGGCGTAGAGAGGGTAAGTGGCTCCCGGGTCATAATATGATTTTCTGCCATCCGGTCACCATCAGTGACTTATCTTGTGTAAACGGCTTCCAGGGAATGGCATTTTTTCGCTCTCTTATCGCATTTGACTTTAAAAAGTGACACAAACGCATTAACGCTTTGTCTTCATGGTAGTGACATAGTGAGATTAAGTGTCTCCCGGAGAATAATAATTATTTTTACTTTCTCGTATACGAAGTACACACAGAGAAAGTATTGCAATCGTTAAACAATTCGAACTCGAGATTTTAACGAATCTCCACGTTTTAGACCTCCCTAACTCCGAAAACACAATTTTGGAATTATGTCTGTCTGTGAACACGATAACTCGAAAATAATTAGAGCTAGAAATATGAAATATGGTATGTGATCTTAAAACATACTTTGTAGGCTTCTATCAAATTTCTTACAAAATCCGTCCACGAGGAGTCTGTCTGGCTGTGTGTTTATGTTCATGCGAAAACGATAACTCAAAGACTCAAAACGCTAGATAGATAAAATTTGGTAAATAGTTTTATCATCAAGAATGTAGATCCGTAGCAAATTTTGGGCCAAATCCGTCAAAGGGTTGACCGTCTGTCGGTCTGTATAATCGCATACTTTTGAACCCAATAACTTCTTTAAAAAATTACTTAGATATCTGAAATTTTATATGTTGCCATCTAACTTTAATTGTAGATTTTTGTCCAATTTTTTTGTCAATCGGTTATAAAAAGGCGTTCAAATTGCAAATTTGGTTTTATTTGTCTTACGCAGTCCTATTGCGTAATCAAGCCTGCTTCTGATTCTCTTTGTGCGTTCCTGCTTCAAACGCGACCTTCGGTAACTCGTGGAATGACTGACCTTTCGCTTATTTTCCTCCACTGCGTTAGGAACGCTTGTTCGTTTTACTGCCTTTTAGCTTATTTTTTCTCTACATGTGTTAGGGAGTATACTAGAGAGTTTAAAGGAGATAATTTCCACTGGTTTTAAATCGCAGTCGTCAACAATGGCTTAACAAGCGTGAATGGCGCCGGGGGGATGGTATCATTTTCATGCCCCTTCATCACATTTATCTTTAAATATGGCAGAAGAGCAGTAAAGTTTCGGCTCCGCGGTGCCCCCTAAAACTGACTCCCGGGGCATCTATACCCCTTTTGCCCCAGGTCGCTACGCCACTGTTATGTTATCTCAATGATTCCTTCTGTTAGTTTAATATTTTGTTATTAAAATATAGCTTAACCTTTCATGTTTCGAATTCTCTGAATGTTCTTACCATTTATACAGAAAGAAGTAGATGAAAATATTTTAATTTTACTATTGACAGTCTGCCAACTGCGATTATTATGATACAGTGGCATTTTCAAGCCTTTTAACAATTCAATATATCGCTGTATCGATGGCACCTCTCTAATATTATATAGAAATAAGTATAATAAATTTTCTAATCATATTTTCTTATTCACACTATAATAAACCATGGAAAAAGAGGAAATATCGTTGTGTAGATAAAAGTGACCAGATAAAAAAAAATAGAAAAACGAGTTAAGGTGTTGTTGCCATCTCTATAACAAAAAAATTGTGTACGTGAATATATGCTCAGCATATTGCATACTGACGGTATATTGAAATACGTGATTTTTTCTGCTGTAGACATGACATTTGAAATCAATAATAACCATATTAACTCGATCTTCTCTTTCTTTTGACCTTGTCGCTTTTAGCTATATACCAACGATATAAGAAAATATTCAGGCCGAAAGAAATTGCAAAATATATATAATAGCTTATATTTAAGTATTACAAAATAAAAATATAATGTTTAAAATTAATCACAACAAAAGCAGTAAGAAAACAAAAATTGGGGAGACATTATTACATATAAATATGACGCATATTCGAACGAATGAAATCCAAATGCATCAAGATTTGTTGTTTGTTATTGCGTGCAAGAAGACTTGTTCTTCCAGTTGATTTCTGAAAGATAAAATAACCGAATACAAAGGAAAATACAATTTGTGCAGCTCAGTATTTTGTAAGAACATCGAGGATTCAAGTGCAAAGATATTTCCGGGAAATATTTTGTTGGTTTACAGCGAAATCGGCAGAAAGGAATATTCTAGAACCTCTGAATTCGCTTTCAATGGACAATGAATTCTTTGTCAGTCTGGGAAATATGCAGAATGAACAAACTGAGAATCAGCGGTGTAGTCGTAAACTAAGCAGTGTCGGAACGCTCTGATCCGGTGGTATCATTGAAAGGGGCGGAGGGACAGAATGGAAAGACATATCATGGAATATTTTTATATATATTTAAAACTAGCCGCCTTAGACAACCAGGTTGTTCGGAAAGAATACAATTTAAATTTAATATACAATCTGATATTCCCCACATGCAGCAAGTTTGATTTTTCTTGATGTTAACTTGTCATGATAAATTTGACGCGACAACTTTGAAACGAACTTCCTGCAAAGTAAGGAAGCATAATCGATCACCCTCCTTGCAATGTGAGTTTGCTGTAAAGTTGACACGGCACACTTACACACCGCGATCTGGATACAGTTGTATAGATCTAGTTTTGATCTTCGTCTCTGTTTTAAAAAACATCATATTTTTAAAAGCACCTCCTAGGCCGTCCTACTTTTTATTAATTCAATAAATCAATGATGATTTGAAAAAAAATCTAACTAGGTCTTTTTATTAAAAAATTGAAAAATTCTCCATCTTTTTACTAAATATTGAACGAGCACTTTAAAGAAAACTATATTTCGCCTTTTTCTTAATGTTGAAATTTTAACGTTCATAAACAAAATTAAACATAAAAAACAGTCAATGTTTATTGAAAAATAATAACTTACTTTGTGTCCCATATTTTTAAAAGTAATTACCTTTGAACCTTAATTTCATAATTTATTCCACTAGCAAGTCTTAATTATTAGCGAAACTCTCTCTCTCTTTGACTTCAAATCATATTATAATCCATATATATCTAAAAAATTAATGAAATCAAGAAAACAGTTTAAAATAAAACTCGTAGATGCACGATATATTAGCGCAATCTATCTTCAGCAATTGTGGTCCCGATGGCTGAGTGGCTACGGCGACTTGTTACAAAGCGAGTTATCGGGGGTTCGAATCCAAGGTTCGTCTGCGTACTCTATTTTTGCTATAGTTTGCAATGAGTTTGACTCGGCAGCTTTGCTGCAAGTTCGACGCGTAGTGACTTCTTCGTTTGCAATAACTTGTTTCAAACTTGCTTCAAGCTTGCAGACTTACAGAGCAAGATTTCTGTAACTTTGCTGCAAACTAAAATTGCTTTCTTTGTCATGTTTCCCTTAACAAATCAATCCTAAACTTAAAATTGTGATGGACGTTCAGCCGGAGTTCTTTTAGCAGCCTTGCACATCCTCTTTTCCTTGTGTACGTGAACGTCCCTAATGGCATCTAGTAATTACCCATGTCATGTAACATCCAACTGCGCGCTGTCGGCGCCAACTTCACTTTCTCATTCATCATAAAAAAAGTGCATTTGATTTCAACATCAAAACGACGCCCGTTGTTTTATCTAGCTGCTGGAGCTGTGAAATAATGAAACATTGTATAGGTTGAAACTATATCCTCCACCGCTCTCCAGTGGCTTATTACTTTAATTAATTTGAAATACAAATCATATTTTTAAAGGTAAGGATAAGAAAAAAATCGCACTGTTTTAAGAAGGTATTTAAAATTTAAAAGGTATTAAAAACCGGAAGAGCGTTGCTCTACGATCCATTTTCGCTACATGTAGCTGAATGATGAGAATGAACTTGGATCTAAAATTGTGAAAAAATTAATTCGTGTTGCATAAAATTGTATCTTCCAACGAATAATTTTTACGTTATACCGTATTTATATGTATATATGATATTATATGTTATATATTCATAAAAAATGATAAAGTTCTTGCTATTTCCTTTATTTTCTGATTGTTTTCAAAATTTAAGGTTATACAGCTTAGATATTGTGTAACAATTTATCACGCACATCACAAATTATGATATTTTTTGAGACTTCATAATGTTCCTTTCTTTTTTCCCTTGGTCTCAGACAACGAGTTCTATTTTATTAAAACGAATAATAACTGAAATATGCGTATTCTGGAAAATATGAATTACTGAATCTCTTGAATGTGATATACTGAAAATCGCTTTTACAGTAATCATCAATTTACTTTGTCTATGCAAAGAAAACCATATGAAAATGCATATATTGATTTCTTTGTTAAGGATATCTTTATGACAAAATTCTCTATGTTTCTTTATTACATGATATTTTTAAAACTCACTGTATGTTTTACACAATAAACAATGTTTAAAAAAAATATTTCATTATTAAGCAACTCACGCGTTTAAAAAAATAGCTAATTTAAATTTCCTTTCAAAATGATTTACATAAAACTGATAGAACAACTTTATTCTTTATGGTAACTAAAGCAATTTTAGTATTATGAGACTTCTACAATGTAATTTTTAAACTCATAATCTCCTTTAATGGGACTTACGACTCTTGAACCTCGAAAACATAGTGGAAAACTGTCAAATTCGATAGATTATATTTCAGAAACAATGCAATTCACAAACTTACTTTTTTTTCTAGAAAAATATTATGTTCTTTCTCTTATAGTACACACATTTTCAAACCTTCACATTGGTATGTATTTATTTGAAAGAGTAATAAATATGGGTATAATTTTTGGAGAAAAATAAGATAGTCAACTTGCTGGTATGATTACGGATAACTTGTTTATCTAAACACAATATTTTGGGTATCTAAGTAATCCAAACAGTCTATTTAAGAAACTGAACCTCAATTTATTAACATTTAAATTTGATTTCTATTTTATATACCAATTTAAAATAAAAATGTTAAAAATAGTTATAATTTCAACTTTTCTAACCCCCCAAAAAACATCTGTGGGGAAATATGCACAAGATTGAGGTTCAATTTGTAGAACATAGCAAAATACATATTCGGTAAAAATTGTATGTAAAAATATTCAATAGTTCTTGAGATATCGTGCACGCAATATTAAAAAGAAATTTTTTGAGATATAGCGTTTTAAAGATATGGCCATTTTCATTGTTTACGTTGAAGATCTGATACATTTTCCTTCATGACTTTCATCATTATCGGAATTTTTTTTAACGCGGATTGTTTTAAATTGTTCAGAAAAGTCAGGGGAATGATATATTTTTTTTCATAAAATCGAAAATTTTCAAGGTTTAACAGTCGTATGGCCCCTTTTAAATAGAAAATTTGTCTGTGATGTTCCCTTTTTACATTACTTATGTTGGAATTATTTCAAATATCTTAATTTTTTACGACACGTTTTAATCCTTTCTAAGGCCCTATGAAAAATATTTCCCACAAAATTCGTCAATTTTTATATGCAATTTTTGAGGTTGGCGCGAGTTCTCGCCAAATTTTTCGATGAAACAAAAACTTAGGTGTTCCACGTTCTTATCTAATCGAAGTGTCTTGATTTGATAATTAATTGTTATTTACTAAAATTAAATATATACGAAGTGTCTTTATTTGATAATTAATTATTAGTTAATAAAATTAATTAATAAAAATTTATGTCGTCCAATATGCTAAATGAATCTTTTTCCTTAAATTAACCTTAATTCCAGAGATATTTTCTTAAACCCCTGCTGGAAAAAAATGACTCTTTAACCCTGTAATGACGATTTGGGCGGTTTCGGGCGCTAAGGTAATTTTCACTTAACGACTAAGAAAATCGGTTTCGAGTGCTTGTCTATATTTCAGAGTAAGCAAGAATTCAAAAACGAACGCTGTGATTTGTACCAATGATGAAAACATTTCACTAGTGAGTCGAGACCCATCTATATTTATAAAAGGCTAAATTCCATACTGAAAAACACAACCAAAACCTTACACCGTCGGTAAAGAGTTAAGGGTTTTACACATGATTTGCGACAGGAAGCTTAGCAAATAAAAACTAAATGGTTTCTTACAGTTTAAAATAACATTTTCTTTTACATTTCATTGTGATGAGGCATTTTATCATTTTAAATTTGTTCTTATCATTTATCCTTTCAGATAAGAGACTTACGAGATGAGCATATAAATTCAACCCATGACAGTCTTCAAGCACATTTCACTGCAGATAGCAGTGGTAGTCTTCTGTTTCTCATCAGCATATGCCTATGGTTACGAAGAGATCCGCAAATGGAATGCATCCTGCCATCCAAAGGACACCTGTTCCGTTCCACGAGATCTGGATGATTCCGACAAACATAACTGTGACTGCAGCAGTCTGTGTGTTCTGTACGACACGTGCTGCATAGATTCACCATTTCTAAACATCAGCAGCAAATATGAGAGAATTGCTTCATGCAGACCATCTGGTCAACAAGAAGAATATATTTTCATGGTGGACGCATGTCCCACTTCTTATACTGGCCCACAAGCCATTCGCAGGCGTTGCGAGCAGAATGATAAGAACTGGAGCGATCCTTTCAATAATGTGCCAGTAACCCACCTGCTTTCCCAAAAGACATACAAATCTCTTTTTTGTGCCATCTGTAATGGAGAAAATCCAAAAGAACTGGTTATGTGGCAGATATTTTTGGATTGTTCTTCCTTGAAATCAAACACGATCTGCACAGAGGACAAGAATTTTGTCCTCAGCAACATGGTATACATCCTAGATAAAGGTCTGTGGGGCCTTTGGTCTCGTGATCCAGAAACTGATTGGAATTTCAGATATCTTACCATCAGCTACAAAATGCCGGAGGCCATCAAGAAATTCACCACCGAATGCCGACCTAATGTGGTGACCGAATGCCATCCAACGTGGAAGAACCAGAAGATCAAGCGCTTATGTGAAAGTTATACGGGGGTGGTATATTTCACGAATACTACCTATCGTAACATCCATTGTGCTCTTTGTAACTACGAGACAAACATGACTGCCTTGTCGTGCCACGAGACGATGGTGTCAGCCTTCAAAGGAGGCCCATCCATGAACTTTGGGGTTCTGCTTGATATTGATCTCAGTGATGGTGATAAGGTAGGGATGGTCGATAAAAAATGCGGACAAAATCAGGTGTATGATCCATTTAAGAAAAAGTGCCGTGATATCGAATGTCCTCTGCCTGGATATTCCCTACAAAACGGGAAATGTGTCAAAGAATAGAATAAACAACGTACGGCAAGATATGAGATACTTTTGGAGGAGGGAGGTAGATTATTTGAATAATTGATTGCAATTTTCGAGAAATGTATTGTTTGATATTTAATGCTCCATATAAATACTTATTGCTGTTGTGAAATGGCTATCAAGCTATAATCAGGGTACAATGAAATCATTTGAACACTTGTTTCATTTGCAGGAGATCAGAGTGGAACTCTTTCTGATTTAGAACTGTTGTATTTTAGCAAAGTGTAATTTATCAAGTGTTGTATCTCTTGAAGTTCGAATTTATCATAGGTATTTAAGTTGTTTAAGAGATATTTTTGTTTTAAAATCATACAGACATAAACAAACATTTTATCTTTGAGGCACAATTTATTATTATTTTATGTTTTGGTAAATATATTTTGATCTATGTATCAAAATCGTTTTTATCCTTAAAAATTTATTTCTATTACTCTTATTTGCAAAATTTTTGTTTCATTATATTTGATTTCTGTACCTTTTAACCTATATATATACCTAAAGTAAACATCGTATTATTTTTGTAAGAATTATTATCTATCATAATAAAATGAAAGATTTCAATGTGAATTTAATTTTTGGTCTCACTTTCCTTTTTATTTCACAAAATATGTGAATAACCTAACAAGTAATTAAAAGAAGTTTAAAGATGTTTTATAATATTGAAAAAACTTTTCAAATGAGATTTGTAAAAATTAAGATGCTAGTTGATTTGAATGTAAAATGTTTTATGAATTGAAATTATACGTTACAAAAGATAATATAGCTAGTTTTGGAATTTGCTTTCGATCCATTCTTATCAAAGAATGATTTTGGTAAGTAAGTCAATTTTAAAAATGTCTGGAACGTCAAAATAGTTCATACGCTATAAAAATCCAAATTGATGAATAAGGTTTCTTCAAATTTTGAAGCATAACTTTTAGTAAAGGCTTCGTGTCAGTCAGTAAATTAATGAATGTCACTCAATAATTTAAATTAAAAACTATGATCCCATTTAGCATGCGCAGTGCAAGCTATTCTACTGACGCATCTAAAGATTTCGCTATGGTGTCTAACTCTTGCTGTAAAACTATAAGGTTACAAAAGTGAAACGCTTAAATAATTTGCACGCTATATAAATCCAAACAACTGAATAAATTTTCTTCAACATTGTCTCACAAATATCATGAGGCATAAAGAAGATTTAAATGAAGGTTTTGTGACAATTAATTAAATAGTTGATTTTTTGCATATTAAAAGCATCGACGGATGCATTTATCCGTGATGCCTGCTTTCCCGTTAATGACCCATTTTTTCTAGTAGTATTATAGTAAAATAACTTTGGGATTGAGAGTAATAATTAAGCTAAATGAATTTAAGAAACGAAATTCATTTCTTTTTCAATAAACAATTTCTAAGGCCGTGGTTAGTATACTTACCACCAAATTCATCCATTTTTAAATAACATTCTTAAGGTTGGTGTGAGTTTTCGCAAAATGTTTCGATTAAACACAAACCTATATGTTCCGATTTCTGATCTGGAACCACAATGAAGTGTCTTGACTTGCTAATTAATTAATAAAATTATCAACAAAAAGTAATACCATCCAATAAGTTAAATGTATTTTGTTTTCATTCTGAACACCCATAATATTTTCTATACTGCTTATCCATGTCATGAATTTACGTCGAAATCATTTTATTTTAATATAACTTGAGATTAACATAAATTTAAAAATTATTCTTCAAGATTTTCATTATATTCATGTTTAAAACTACAGTATGCATTATGTTAATGTGTGATCAAATATAAATTATTCAAGAATAACGTCAAAATATGCATTGTTTCATTGTTGACATTTTATAATTTCATTACCTCGTTAATATTATTGCACATTTTAAAAGTAAGAAATATTTTATTTTTAAGTGGTCCTCTGGTTACCCCACCAACTCCATTATGCTCATTTCCAATAATACTACCCCGTTCAAAGCGTTCCGACACTGCTTAATTTACGACTACACCACAGCACATGACCCTGTTTCGAAGCTCTCCCATGCCTATGGTCAGACGGAGAAATATTTCATAGCAAATATTCAGAAATCAGATGAATGCAAAAATTTAAAAAAAGACAATCAACAATAACAACAAGTATCTTCATAGAAAAGCTTTGATTTTATTTCTTTTTTTTAATATTTATAGCAGTGACGGAATCAGTTTTCGGTTGTTAATGAAATGAACTGACCAATTGTGTTCACGCTACGTACTACTGTACGTGAAGCGTACGTCATCTAATACGTAAGAACAGGTATCGTAAAATTATTGAATAGACATTGCATGCCATGTTCTCCAAGGACACTTCTCACTATAATCTTCTGCTCTTACTTTATTTTAGAAAGGGCGTTTAATTCCTTGTTACGAAGCTGTGGCTTCATAAATAGAAAATGACACGGAAGACTTCATTGCTTAAATATTCGAAAGACTATGCCCGGTTCCACGCACATTTGTTAAGCCACTGTGGGCCAGTAAAATGACTTTATGTCCCGGGCATAGTGATTCTGCTACGCCACTGAGGGGCAATTAAATAAAATTATATCCCGGTTCTACTCACTCTTGCTACGCCACTGAGGGCCAGTAAAACCATATTATGCCCCGAATCCATTCACCCTTGCTACGCAACTGAGGGCAGTAAAATGAAATTGTGCCCCGATTCCACTCACTGTTGCTACGCCACTGAGGGGAAGTAAAATCTCATTATGGCCCGGTCCCATTCACCGTTGCTAGTCTAATGAGGGGGAGTAAAATCGTATTATATGCCGATCCCATTCATTCTTCTACGCCACTGAGGGGCAATTATATGATATTATACCCCGGTTCCACTCACTCTTGCTACGCTACTGACGGGCAAAAAAATCACATTATGCCCTGGTCCCAATCACCCTTGCTACTCCAATGAGGGGCAGTAAAATGGCATTATGACCCGAATTCACTCTCCCTTGCTACGCCACTGAGGGGCAGTAAAATGAAATTATGCTCTGATTCCACTCACCCTTGCTATACCACTGAGAGGCAGTAAGATCTCATTATGCCCCGGTCTCATTCACACTTGCTACGCCAATGAGGGGCAGTAAAATCACATTATGTCCCGGTTCCACTAAACCTCAGAACGCCATTGAGGGCTGTAAAATCACAATATACCCTGGTCCCATCCACGCACATTACACCAATGGATGCTGAGAAGAAGGGGCTGCCTATTTTATCTTCCTATGCAAATGTCTTCTGTGTGAGGTAACATTATGGCTGGGAGCAAGCGGCATATGCGCACGCTGGACGCCAGTCTTAGAGAGAAATGGAGGCAAAATATATGTGCGTATTTGTTACTTTTTCAAGCTGACTTTTTTGAGTTTAGCGAAAAAATAACATTATTCCTGGGCGTCACTTACCCTCCCTACGCCACCCTCGATTAATCGTCACTCGTTTAACCGTCAGTTTCTATTATCCGTAATCATCTAAAAGCGTATGCTAATAGTATTATAATACATTTTTGTACATTATTGCTCTTATATCAAAGTTTATGTCAGTCGATTTCTAAAATTAAATACAACATGCATTACATTATTCACTTTCAAAGCATTTTATTTTCATTTTCGTCTCAAGTTGGCAGTGAAATCACGTTATTGCACGCATGTATTAAGAGATTTCTTTTATCCGTCTATCTGGTTCGGACATAGCCCTGGTCCAGACGGTGAAGGTTAATCCATGTGTCACTGTAGAACAGTAAGAAATTCCGAGATGGGTGTTGGGTGTTTCCCTTCCTATTGATTAGAAACACTATATGATCAAAATTATCCTGTCACTTTCGGAATTTCACTTCGGATTTTTCAGAATTTCTCCGGAAACGCTAAACCAACTGCCCTTGTTCTTCAACCATGTAAAAAATAGTCTCTAACTCACATTTTACACTGAAGATTTGGCCACGAGGACAATTCGGAGGGAAACGAGAAGGGGATGAAGAAGAAAATGGAATTTGACCCATTCTGTTTCGCAGAAAACTGATAACGAGATGTAACTTTCATCAATGGTTATGTTTGATGTGCATAATATTTACATGTATTTTCGTAACCACAGAAAAAATATAACTTATATAGAAATTCCAGTCGAATACCGTTAAGATTTAGAAAGTATCGGCATTCCAGTGAACACCCCCACTTCCTCCGTTATCTCGTTTTGGACCATCCGGGAGGGGATGTCTTTTTCCAAGAAAAAAAGGAACCAGGATTGTACTGCACGAGCTTCCTAAAGAGATAAAATTAGTATTATAGACAGGCGAGTCTAAAATTAATTATTGTTGTAGGTAGGTTCAAAATATATTGAATAAATAGAAATTTCGCCGGGACCAAAGAAAATACCCTTATAGTCAGATTTATCGTTATACCCAGGTTTCATTTTACTTAATTTCATCCATCAAGGTACTTCCGTTTTTGACTTACTGTGTTCATATGAGCATGGGCTGACGAACAGACTGAATACTCATCCACGATAGCCCTCCAAAATCCGACAGAAGTCTAAGAATTTGAGGGCACATAACAAATTCCATGCCTGTTGCTTATTCCGTTTCTGAGTTGTGTTCACAGACGGGAAGACAGACATCAATCTAAATATGTGCCTCTTCGACTAAGGAGAGTCCGAAACGTGAAGAGATGTTGAGATCATGTTTTTTGACGATTACAATGCTTTGTCTAATGATATCGAGAAAATAATGATATCGAGAAATAGAACCGATGAAAATGATGCTAATGCCCATTATAGAAAATTCTGTTACACTGATGCGGTAAGAAAGTGATTCAAAATTTTTAATCCATATGTAAAAGACGCTTGAAGAAAATAGTGAAGTAATAAACTATATATCATGTAAATCTGTCATGCCTTGTAAATCTAGTGCGAAGTCTTATGGAATCAATTCAAGCTCACAGTGTACATTTCAACCCTATTAGCACACGATAATCTACAATATTCGTACGATATCTTTACGATGTCGTGCGGGATTCAGAACATCCTGGCAATATCGTGGATATATCGCAAACTGTACTAATACGGAGATGTTGAAACTTCAAAGTACATGCTAGATACCAAATATAATTTTTTTCTTATTTGCACGGAATACTATCAAAACAATCAAAAAACGAATTGTTAGTCAATTCATTCTTCAGAAATATATAAGAAAAAGTTTTAAGAAAAGGGTAAAAGAGATGTTACAGTACTAATTATTTTCGGTAGGATTAGATATATCGTCTCTTAACAAGCAACACAACCTATCTCAATTTTTTTGAAATTTCAAAGAAGAAGGTTCAAAGGAATTTATCGCAACAAATAACGAATATTTCTATTTTTTACGTCTTGTCGGAACATGAGGTCTCATGTTCATAGTTGATATTTAAAAAATTCAGAAATATTGGTTTTTGGTTTCGAAAAATTCAGAAAGGCGATGTTGCTTGTTAAGCGAAGAGATTGTATCAATAACTCACATTTATTTACACTTTATTTAGTTTTAGTGATTGTATATACCAAACGAAATATACTATTACTATAATATTATTATTAACTTTGAAAATATAGTGAACGCGCTCCCAATTTTTTCCCTTATAAGTATACCCTGTTTTCAAACCTTTAAAAAATGGTGAACTTAAATTATTATTGCAGGTCCAAATTAGTTAAAATAATAACAATATGTCATGTTTTTATAGTAATAACGAAAGATATATTAATAATTATTTTTAATACCAATTCATATTACTCGGGAATAAAGCTATCAAAATTCGGGAAAACAAATACTTTAAAGGAATAATATATATTTTGTCAGAATATTCAGTACGAAAAGTATTTTAAAATGCTACTGCTATTGAACAAAAATAAAAACGAATTTTATTATTTTATATACAAAAAAGAAAATTAAATTTTAAAATATTAAAAATGTGTAATTCATTTAAATCACGCTTGAAAAAAAGTTTTTAAAGATATAATAACAATATTGATAAGCATTTTAAACAAACCGGCTCTCATTTCGAGGAATCTTGAATATTATGCAGTTTGCAAATATAATCGATATATTCTTAATGATTATGTCATAATTTCCTTATATAACGAATAAAATCAAAATAAGATATTCGGAATATACAATATACAAGAATAAAATTTAAATTTATTCACATCAAAGATCCAACATGGCATCATTTAGATTAGTTTTCGTTTGAAATGGGAGGACACGAAGTATTACATTAAAACTGTTTAAAACGGACACTGTAAAAAACAGAATCCTGTCTTAAGCGGAAAAAATATTTGGTTCTATTGGAAATCCTCATATACTAATTAGCCCTGTATAAAACGGAATCCTATCTGAAACGGAAAAAAAATTTTAGTCCCTTAAGAATCCGTTTAATACAAGTTTCACCGTAATTCCAATTTCCACAAATAAGGTTGCTGTTATCGTTCATCACATGCAAGCGTGAATCCTCTACATGTGATCCAATTTAGTTATATATCAACAAGTCAAATATAATGCGTAATTTGACTCATCTTAAAAATTCTACACTTTGTCACATATGTTAACATAGCGAAAAGGGAACAGATTGTTTAATGGAGCCCATAGCTTTGGAGATTTCTTAATTTCAAGTATTAATGTCGTGATACTGCGCGGATTCAACTCCCGAAACATGCTTGCTTCCGTTGGTTATAAAGAGGTTCGATACAGGAGCAAACAGTACTTTGTACTTCTTTCACTTCCATTGCTGTTTCTCTATTCTTTTGTTGTAATAATCCGATCTCAGAACCTTTAGAATCTCATATTGCAAAAATTACATACTCTCATTACATCCGAACCAAATAACAAAAACGTTAATTTTTTTCTTCACATATTCATGTCACTTTCTACCTATTGACAAAAGCCCTGATAAAAAAAATCCCTTTTCGGCAAGCTTGAAGGCAGAGGTAGATTCCTTTACCTTAATGTTACAAAAGTCATGATATATTACATATTGATCAATACAGACATAGCCAATGACTTTATTGTTTCTACACATTGAGGTATTTACGCTGTGGTTCTGTTTTCATGTCATTTGATTTTTTGCTATATCAAGGTATTATCATTCCATTTTTCATTCTAAAAAGTTATGATAGATTTATCGGTGAGTACATTGGTCAATTTTTTTATATCTCAACACATAATCATTCAACAGGTAGGAGTCATAAAGAAATAAACATCTCAGCAGTGCAAATATATCCTAGATAACATTAAGCCAGCCTATCTGAAACAGTAGCAAGAAATTGACTCTTGGCACGAATGAAGAAAGACTCTAGATTTAAAAATTAATTTATTTAATCTAGGTTACAATACAATTGTGCGAACATTACTTTGTCATATGGTAAAATCACATGACATGGAAACACTTAAATACTACTAAAATGGGCTCATTTAGAGAACTCCCTGGTTACAGAAATAATAGTCACTAAATTCTTAACATATAAGAGAATAAAATTATTAAACATTCTGTGTGGCAAATTTAATACGTGTTTTTAAAGCATAGGATATGATGCAGCCAATTTGAACAGTAAATTTAAATTTCCATCGACGGATAAAACCAAATACTCAGGCAGAAAATCCCAAACAATTTTAAAGTTAAGGAGATATTTTTCAATAGTAAAAAGGATAAAGGAAACTCTTATTTAAATATCTATCGTTTTTGGCTACTTTATATTGATTTTATTAAACAAATCATGGTCCCGCCATGTTTAGTTAAATATCAAATTAAAGTATTCTGTCAAAAAACCTATTATCAAATTAACTATTAAAATTATTTGATTAATTAAAATTAACTATTTACTTAAATAAA
This sequence comes from Araneus ventricosus, assembly GCA_013235015.1. Classification (NCBI taxonomy): domain Eukaryota; kingdom Metazoa; phylum Arthropoda; class Arachnida; order Araneae; family Araneidae; genus Araneus; species Araneus ventricosus. The sequence goes on along the minus strand of BGPR01005596.1, from coordinate 1,052 downwards.
GTTAAAAATTAATTGTTACAAAACTTCACTAAAATCTTTTTCATGACTCATACTATATGCCAGTAATCTTTATCTTATAATTACCTAATAATTATATTAATTTAAATAAAAGCCACTGTGGCTATGCATGTATGTTCCACATCTCCTCCTAAACCACTGGACTGATTTCAATCAAAATTTTAAAACTTTTTATTTAAGAAAAGAGAAAGGTCACCTTCAACTTTTTAAAGCCTAAAAGATGCTTAAAATTTCACTTAATTAAAAATTAAGCAAGGCGTTTTTCCGCAATGTCTTTCATTTCCATAAATTTGTTTCTCTCATTTTAATATTTTTTTCAAAATTAATTTTAAACTGAATTCGTAACAATATTCTTGTTGTTCAAAAATAATGTGAAGAACTGTTTCCAGAAAGAAAATGCTAAAAGAAAATTTTAAAAGTAGACGATTTAACAATTTATATCGGGACCAGATATTGATTTATTTTCACGCCATAAATTAATGAATAATTAAATAGTTAATTTAATTGCTTCAAAATATTCATTAAAACCTTTCATTGACTTTAGTAATTGTTAACAAAATTTGAAGTACCTATATAACAAATAATAACGTATGATGAAAACGGATGTTTTTAAAAATCGTCTGGTTCAATTGATATTCTCATTTTAATTGAAAGCGTCTTAGATGAGAAAAGGAATTTGTGTATTATAATATTTATACAATAGTAATTTTTACATTGAAAATATTAAACATGAAAACATTTTAATCCGGAGAAAAGCCAGGTATATCAATTAACAGTTATAATTAACAAAATTTAACAAAGATATTAACTATAAATTAATTAGCTATAAATTAATTATATATTATACCGTATAAAAAGTGAAAGTGAATGCGGTTGATGGGAAATCATAACTTCTAAGTAATTCTTGCTGTCCAAAAACTTTCAGTATAAAAGTAGTTTGTTATGATAAGGTGATAATTCCCCTAATTGAAATTTTCTTTTTATCTTCAATCTTAACGAAGCTATGGGGAAATGATAAATTGGGGGGGGGGGTT